>BHDV01065270.1:0-41689 GCA_005406045.1 Adoxophyes honmai | reverse complement strand
AAACAGACAATAATTCTAAAAATGATTGTTTTGGGTTCTATTACGCTAATAAATAGCCCTGGTAAGAGTTTTTCTCAAATATCTTTAATGTACAGACACGGACTTGTTACAGATTTATTATATGTATAGATGTGTGCTACAATAAAGATTGATTGACCCAATTGACTAGCAATTTAATGCTCAGATATCCAGAGTGTACCGGCTTTAGCACCTGGAAAAAGCGCTACGCGAACTTACTCTCTCTCTCTCTCTCTCTCTCTCTAAAATCGTACCTATCATCTAACTGCCCGGTGTACAGACACTAGAGGTATAAACCTCTGGTCTGATGCAAAGGTCAAACGATACTCTTGAACACACAAAAAGGAAACTCCACCCTTCCTAATCAACATAATTTGTCGATATAAAACGTCACATTTATTAAAAGAAAAAAGTTACCAAATATTTTTTAACAGTTATGACCAAAAAGGACCGCTCTACTAAAATTACTGATATTAATAACGCTCACAGTATCGCTACCAAAGCACTGAATAATGGCCGTTAATTAATTCCCAAGCACTAATTATGTTAATAAAATTTGCAACAGTTTCGCGTTTTACATTTTTATTTATGCCCCGACTTACCAATCCCGGGACACATTAATCAGAACAATAGCCCGAAAAATGGCAAAATATCAGGCGTTTTAACATAATTTTTCGGCGCTCGTCTGGCAGTCATCTCTCAAATTAGGGTCGCCTCAGCCGGTCCAGGAGGTCCTTTCAAATATCAATTATGTCGACGCCGGTGCTGTCTGCAGACGCTGGTGATTAATTAATTAGGGGCTGCCTGCAATTATGTCTCCTGTGGAGTATCACGATATTGTCACTTGAGCTGTCTGGCGCTCGTTCAGAATTTGGATGGTATCGCTTTGTAATATATTCAAGTCCACGGTAACAGGTATCGAAACATAGCTATTGTGTTATTTTAAGCTTGAGGTCGTGATATAGGTTACTTTCTTTCCTACCGAGGTCAGTAACCTTGACCTTGACCTTGATATTAGTTTAAAGGAAAAGTAAAAATGAAAATTTTTAATCTTAAAAACACACTTAAGAAACTGTCTTGAAATGTTAAAAAAAAGTACACACGAGTTTTACTCGATGACATCTTTCAGGGTAACATCCATAAGTTGGTTTGCGCAATTTTATTGTTAGTCTGTTTGAGTAGTCTTTGAAAAAGAACCCGCACACCATACTTTCATTCACTGTAAAATAAGTCGACTCTGGGAAGGGGTTAGTGTATTGTGGGCGATGGGCTAGCAACCTGTCACTGCAATATCACGTTTAAGCATCTGGTTACCCTGAAATTGCTAAACGTGGCACTGGATTTTTGAATTCATGTGCTCTGCCTACCCCTCTTGGGAATACAGGCGTGAGAATATGTATGTATGTAAAATTATTAATTTTTGTGTTCGCTCTGGAAGCAATATGTTATATTATAAAACTTTGAGAAATTGTCAAAAATAATTTGAGAGCAAATGTTTATTTTTAAACAATGAACTGCTTACAAAAACTGCTTACGACGCCGCCGAAACAATATTCTACCCGAGCCCAAAACTAAGTAAAAGTATTCAAACTTTATTCGCCACGCATCATTGCAAAGAATCGAGTATCAAACAAAGTCTCGAAAGAAATCAGTTCCGTAACAAAACGGGAAGTGTATATCCCTCGGGATTTAGAAGCGCGAGATCCATGATATAATATTAAAAACTTTTTTGCCTGCGTAGTTGATATGATGAATTGTGTAACCTGAAATAGGAAGTGAATGTTCCGAGATTGAATAAAGAGTGGGGACTGTTCGAGGTACAATTTATGTCGACACTTTAAAGCGATTTCGACGTACAGCTGTGTTGCGATGTTAAGTTTGTGGACTGCATAAGGTAAACGTCCCCGTGCTCGACACTGCTCCGATACTTGGCACTTGCAACCTTATGTCATAGTAAGACAGGTGGCAGATGGGTGTCATCTAATGGGCGTTGAGGCGTCGAGCATTGGTACTTTTACTAACTAAGACGCTCTTAAGAAATTGAAATTTTTTGCGGCACTCCCTTCTTACTACCCATCATACCAGTTGTAATTCTACCCAGATATACCGCGAATCCAGGTGGATCGCATCACGACTCCCTTGGAATGCAGTCGCGAACGACGCCCCAGGGCGTCACGACGCACAGTTTGGGAAGCTCTGGACAAGCTAGTAGATGCCACACTCTTTACCACCAACAAAACCTCATAGTACTCAATATTTTGTTGTAATGATGTGACGATAATAATAAAATACTAAACAGTAAAACTCGTTAAATTTGTAAACAAAACTACAGAGACGAGTTGCTCTAAACATTTCGGTAAGTTACGAGTACCTACTTGATATTTCGCTTTCCGCTTATACATTGAGCAAATTTTTAATCTTAAAAGAAAGGTCTATCTACGAAAGACTGAACGAAACATAACACGTGATTCAACAAACACAGCTTTGAGGTGTAGCGATGATATCACTATGAAGGCTAGTACCCTGTCACTACTATACCTCTTAACTTAAAACCCAAAAACTATGCTAGAATTGGTTACGAGACCTGAAATATTCATGGTTTTAACTATGTATCGTTTTGTGTGCTCTGCTTAATCCATATAGGAATACAGGCGTGAATTATATAATGTACTAGCTTTTGCCCGCGGCTCCGCTCGCGTTAAATTCGGGTATCACAGAAGAGATAGCACACATACCAATTTATAGCTTTCTACATTGAAAACTTTCACCCCTCACTTTAGAGAAATGGGGGTTTTGAAGAAACAAAAAGTAGCCTATGTCACTCTCCATGCCCTAAACTATCTCTACCTAAAAAATCACGTCAATCCATCGCTCCGTTTAGCCGTGAAAGACGGACAAACAACATACTTTCACATTTATATATTGGTACGGATATATATTGGTACGGATGTATGTATGTTGTATATTAACACTTCCGGAACAAATTCGATCGGTTATACATAGATAGCTCAACATAATTTGAACGGAAGTAAAAGTATATTTGTGTAAGAAACCTTGCAAACAGACTGCAAAGCATAGTCAAATGTTTACACGAGTGCCCCAAAATCTACTTACATGAGATAAATGGGCTTTAATTCGACCTTCTTAATCAAATAATCCTTTCCATTTCCACAAATACCACGCTGGAGTAACAAAATAAGTTCGTTAGGAGGCGAGAGAGGAAAATAAAGCAAAAGTACGTAAAACAGGTTTATTTTTGGTAATAGGTACTACTTGGTATTAAAATGGCTAGCAACTGACCTCTCTCGATGCTATAACTTATAGAAGTTCAGGTATTCATCAAATTATAACAGGACATTTTGATAAAATTACATGGTGGCCAGAAAATAACCGTGAATATTTTAACCAATGGTGCGGTATTCCCGTCTGAAAACCCCTGTAAAATATTTCCTGAAAATTTTCTTTATTGACATTGTGCAGGGCAAATATTTCATCGCTTTTAAGATCAATGCGCACTGTGTTAGCGGGAGGGCTACTGAGTAAGCAGAGCACATAAACGCTACAAATCAAGGATTATTTGAAGTTTAGTAGCCACTTCTTCTACATTTTTATGTTTTAAGTTAAGAGGTACCTTAATAACAGGTTCCTAGCCTTATTTTAATATACTTTAATCTATTTCTTTAATCACCTCTTACGACTTCTACGGCAGAAATGGAGGAGTGATATTCTATGCCCGACACCACGCAGCATTAAAACACCACTAAGTATCAATAATACATCGCTTACGTTAAAACTTTCATACTTCGTAATTTAAAACAAGAGAAGACGCGATCTCTTGTTCATCTGTTCGAAAATTACAAATATAATAATAACACATTCCAATAAAACAGATTTGCTCGCATCTGAAGATAATAACGGAGTTCCTACAATGGACGTATTGGTCCAAAATGGTAACAATCCCAAAATTGATCCTAATAATACCAATTTCGATATAGCGAGGGTGTGAGCTTATTATACTGTCATATACACTCGACACGTCTCACACAGACCGCGTGGTGAAAGAATAAGTCCTCTAAATAGGGTCGGCGGATTACAAGTACAATTTTACTGTAATAGTATTTATTTAGGTTAGTAATTTGAGGGTCAAACAAAATTTGAGAATGCTGCTGTTCACCCCATTGTCGATATTTTGTCGAACATACATGCTGTAGCGCCTGCAGTTTCGTAAAGTGTAGGTAAGAAAGTCGTAGAATGATGCAAGACATTCTGATTGTAATTAAAGTGCAATTATCTAGTGCTTTACAACCGTCACTTTACATACACAATATCACACCGGTGTTTCCAATCGGGGTAAGTATAGGGCACGCAAAATTATATAGACGAAATCATGACTTTATTTGAAGCTTCGCAGCAGCTTCAACAACAAACTTAGTTTTTTTAATTAATAGGTAAAAGATGACTGTATGATTGTGACAGGTTGCCACTTGCCAGTGTGATGTCTAAATCTATTCTTCACCTACATCCTTAGTTTCCTGTATCCTCACTTGCGATACACTAATAAAATCATTGGAAACATTTTTCTTGTCCCTACACTTATAAAAGTACCTACAGACCACACCGTCAAATAATACATCGACAGATCAGATCTCCTAAGAGTTTCGTTACACAAATAATTGATTCGCCACCCCGTCGTCAGGGAAGTCGCAGTTCTATTTAAGTTTCCTAAAAGGAAATGAAAGGAAATCAGAACCCGCGCCTTCGGTGCCTTTATCGAAACTTATCGGCATATACCCTAGAAGAGAGCCGTCGTAGAGCTCTTTATTAAATCTACTTCTAGATAAAATCGACTTTTTTGTGGCTGTTTTTTGTCCAATACGGTGCTCATGTCGTCATATCCTAAAGATATTGCTACTTATCTATCTATGTTAGTTTATTATTAACAATTACGCTTATAATATAAACGTTTAAGCTAGATTTTAGAAAAGAGCTGCAAAACCGAAAAGAAAATGGATCAGGGGGCACGGCAGTGCCCCCATCATGGGGCACGGTAGTGCCCCCACCAAGTCGAGCGCAAAGCAAGCACTGCCGTACCATCCTTTACTGGAACCATTTCGCGGCATTTTCAGGCCCCTATTTGAGAATCTCTGGATAATACTAGGACGCTGAAATTTTCGTCATCTAGTAAGCTATAACCACATACTTAAAGTCCAAAATTTCAAGTCTGTAGGTAATTCAGTTCCGAAGTTAAGAGCGTGCAAACAAAATTCGGTGATTTTGATGTAATTCAAATGCTTTAAAAAGCTATAAATCCTTAAGTTTTTAAAGAAAAACTACTGTAACATATAAATAAACTCTTTTTCTAGGGATTAACGGAAAGAAATATTTTATTAGCAACACAGATTTCTTTTACTTAGCCAATTTGTTGAAGGGTTTTCACAAAAATACGCGTCAGAGCTGTCTTTCACTTGAAAATTTTCCATTAAAATTTACCATAAACGATATAAACTTGTTATTATCTGATAGACGATATAGTCTACTGGGGATTAACGGATTAACATGAATCAAATTATTGGTTTTTATTATTCAAATATCATTTTACATAATTTGAAAGTTGAACCATTACTTTATTTTTTTTCTCATTGATTTTAATGTGATTACAAATGAAACAATTTTATTGTAAATTTACAGAATATGTTTAGTCTAACCATATTTTTTTCATGGCTAAATATGAATTAATTTACATTTCACGATTTTTTAAACATTGGTCCAAAACCACTAAGGTCAGGTGGGGGAAGAGAAACGCAGAGATAAGAGGGCTCTACAGACCATAATCACTCATAACTCGACGAGTTATGGTCTGTGGTGCCTCTTACCCCTGCCCTGCCCCTGAATTTCTCTTCCCCCACCTGATCTTATATTACGTACGTAAAAAATGTGTGCGCCCTCTTAAGCGAAAGCAAAGTTTCGCATTTTCGACACTCACTCACTCACTCACTCACTCATGATCATCAAAATAGAACTGGTACTTCCCGTTAACTCAGAGAGCTGAAATTTGGTACATGGTTAGGGATTAACGACTACATAAAGGGAAAAATGTAAAAACTAGGATAATCGAAGATCTGGAGTACCTGGTGAAAACACTAGAGCCCAACCAAACTACTATAGAGATCGACACACTTCTTTTACAAAAAATATTCAACTTAGTGGGTCGCTTCATTTGAAGTCAAAAATCTGAGGTCTGAAGTATCTGATGAAGACCCTGAGCTGCTCTGGTACATAAAAAAATCGACTGTAATTGCAAAAATCCAGCGTAGAGAGACACATCTTCTAATTTAACGACCGCGAATGGGCAATACGAAAAACTGTTCCTACTGTACAAGATCAAAACCGGAAAAAAGAACAGAAAGATAATTTGCAAAAATAAGTAAATGTGTCAAATAAGAAAATCTAACATAATTAATGAATATGCTCACGTTTCTACAAAAAGAAGTGAAATCCCATCAAAAAACATTCTGTAGAAAATCTACCCAAGTCTCGTTGAAGCTGCTTGTTTATCTCTAAAAAGTAATGAAATCTAGACATAGTTGTGCCAAGTCTAAGGTTCCTTACTGCGATTTCTTTATTATTATAGTTAATGTTGTGTGACTTGGCCGTTGAACACTTTATACCAATTACCCATACCAGTATGGGCTATTATCTCGCGTAACAAACAAGGTAGTTGCAACATTACATGTTAACAAAATTGACTTGTACCCACTAACGTATAAAAAATGTTCAACGGCCAAGGCACACAACATTAACTATAATAATAAAGAAATCGCAGTAAGGAACCTTAGACTTGGCACAACTATGTCTAGATTTCATTACTTTTTAGAGATAAACAAGCAGCTTCAACGAGACTTGGGTAGATTTTTTACAGAATGTTTTTGATGGGATTTCAATTGTCAATAAAAACAATTGTTGCAATTTTTTTTATACTAAAAAAATGGTTAGGTAAGTACTTCCTTTACAGTCGTGGAATTATACGACTTGACCTCTCTCCATTTTTCCATGGATATTGTAAGAGCCGACTAACGAAATAGGTAAAGGTACGCTTTAGGCGACAGGCTAGTATCTTGGCACTATCAAATACGCTTTAGGGGACAGGCTAGCAACCCGGCACTATTATAACTCTTTTTTCAATGTTTCGACCGAAAATTATGCTAAGTGGCTACGAAACGTGAAATAGCAACGATTTTGACTTTGCTACGTTTCGTGTGCTCTGTTTACCCTCTTTATTATGATTACAGAATACAGGGTGTCCCAAAGTTATGGGACATGAAGGGAAAGTACCTACCTTAAATATCGTAGATAGTGTATTTTGCTCTAAGAATGACTACAACAGTTTCATGTATGTTTTTAATTTGATTAAACTGATTAATTTCACGTTGTTCCTTTCTTTTAAAATACTATGTTACTTAAGCAGAGTTATTATTATTTTGCTATTCTTTCGATTGGCATCACAAAAACAGGATGTTTTTTTTTTGACATTTTAGTCGGTTCGATTCTCAGAACAAGCAAGTAATTTTTAAAAATTCTATGAATGCAGAATTACTAACTTTTAGAAATAAGATAAAGTCTTCTTAGAGCAAAATACACTATCTACGATATTTAGGGTACTTCCCCTTCATGTCCCATAACTTTGGGACATTCTGTATACATTTAAGAACACAAATAAATAAAAAACTAAACTTTTGATATTTTTTGACGCGCAGGTTTGGTTATCTATTGACCTGTTTCTGTATATCATCTTTACCAAGTACCGAATACGTTAAAACAAATTGTTAACTACCTGCAAATTTAAACACTGCTTCTGCGTAAGTATAAAGATGAACTCGAGTTACGTATTTACTTTAAAGCGAAAACTTTTCAAGTAAAATGTGACAATTTCAAAAGCGAAAAAGGGGAGGGCTGTCAAAATGGCGTGAGAGAAGTTCGCAAGTGGCTCGTCAGCAAATTACTGTCTAAGTCGTGTTGAGTATCGCCCTGGATACGAGTTTCGTGTAAAGTTGAACTTTCTCATACAAAATATAAACTTACGACTTTCATTTAATCCTCTCCGAGTAAAATTGCCTTGGCGTTTCTTTGGTATCCTTGTTCGCTTTTATGTCGAATTCAAGGTAATATGAACGCTTTTTTATGTCACCGGGATCTTTTGTCTGCATCATGGATTGAACAAAGCATGATGTTTTATGTCAACTAAAAAGAAAGTTGTGATTTTAGTATAAAAACGAAGCTGGAAATATTAACTATTTCTGCAATCGTACGCATGAAAAATGTAGAGGAAGCTTGCATACAATCGCAGGGTAATAATGTTACATGTAACTCTGGCATTACTCTGTAACTAAGTTCTTTGCTTCTGTAACAACTGTAGCTGAGTACTTGTCATTTTCTAATGTCTCTCGTTAGAAAAAGACGAATATAGTCCAACTTACGTACGATTCGACTCGAGCCATGCTGTGCTGACTCGGTTGGGCCCGCCTTGGAACTTTAGATAGACCATTTCATAAAAAGTTATCGATTTCTTTTGATTTCTCAATTTCAATAAAATTGGTTTTTCATACACAAAATCCTCAGGTGTAAAGGTGTGTGTACGTTTTGCAACTTTGCCTAAGTAACACCAATCGCAATGTAGCAGAAGTACCTTCAGATAAACTCGAGTGTCACCCGACATACGTGAGCCTAACTAACTGAATAAAGCGCCGTCCAAAACTCCGCGATACAAACTTTCGACTTGCAAGATTTGCGAAAACGCTCGCGGCTTCCCTGTTAAAGCTTGGGATGCATGATGCGACTATTATGTGACATTAGACATTTATATTAATTTTATTTGTCCCATGTGGGGTCAGGTGTAAAATAACACCTTGCTTTTTCGTCCATGGATGTTGTAAGAGGCGACTAAGGAGACAGGTTATAGGCGACAGGCTAGCAACCTGTCACTTTTATACTTGACTTCTTAACTTAAAATCTAAAAATATGCTATAAGTGCCTACGAAACGTTACATAGTCAAAACTGCAACTATTCTAAATCTCGTAGCCAATTTTAGGTCATGTTAGGTTGGTTTTGGATCGACCTGCCTCCGGTGTCAGGGTGAGCCGCGATTTATGGGACACCCTGTATTTAGGTTTTAACCAAAATGAAAGAGTTATAATAGTGACAGTTTGCTAGCTTGACGCCTAAAACGTACCTTAACACTATTTTCCTTAATAACTTCTTACCATATCCACGGAAAAAATAAAGAAAACCGTTATTCTAAACCCGACACCACACATAATATAAGCTAACTTTAAACAATTCATGTCTGGCTTTAAATGCGACACCTACGGGCTCCAAGAAAGTGGATTTAGAACGGCGCCTCGCTTAAGTTGCAGTGCAGGGTGTTTCTGTAATGTAATGCATAAATTTAGGTACCTTTCGGCGAAATATCGGGCCCTTGTTTATCGAGACCAGACGAATAAACTGTTAACGGGCGATATGTTGACTTAGGTGTCTACGAAAACCTATTACGTGGGACTAGAAAACAAACGTTTGCAAAGAGATGAGATATAAACAACTTCAAATAACCTAGTACGTTTCGGGCGAGTTCACTTTATCGGCAATTTATGTCTGAAATTGCAAATAAGTTATACAAAATGCCCATTTACATGCAATATTGAACGTTTCAGCAGATGACCAGAGTATGCTTGTTTGGGAGAAGTGTTACAGGAATACAGTAGATCTGTCATTAATACGATATAGTTTGACGTTTTGTAATGTGAAATGATTAACGGATATTGTTCGTATTATGGTTTATACAAAAGTAGAAAAATAATTTTAAGCAGGAGTAGCTAATAAATCTGACTGTTGAACTGACTGATATACTGTATGAAAAATACATGATGATGATGACGCTCAGTAAATTTCAGAGTTTAGTGTAAGTAGTCGTAATGTTCTAGAGTTGATAGATCAGGAGGTTAATTTTGTAACAGTAGCAATTAAAGTGAGACTAGCATTAAAAAACGATAATGTAGTGAAGAAATAGTTTTAACTAAAATAAAGACGGTCTCAAATATCGAAAACAGAAAACTTTTTAGTAGTGGCATCAGTACGTCTGAATAATATTAAATGGTTTACGCATGCACCTACTGCACTTTTATCAATATTATTACTGGTTGGCACAAGAGTTACGTTTGGCACAGTTGGCAAGAACTGAACATTTAGCTCTTCGCTCCGAAAGAATAATAGCCCTGAATATTGTATAAGAAACTCAACAAGAACTAGGGAAACTAGTTAGTTTATTCTTAATATTGCTTCAAACAGAAATAAGTAATCAAAAGTTTCGAAGAAAACATTGGGCACTACGAAGTTTGGGATACAACGCCGTGTCGACTAAAAGTTAACGAAAAGTCAAATCTTAATGTTACGTAGTCAAAACTATTTACTGATAGATAATGTAAAAACCCCGTGGACCCGTGTGGTGCCGGGTTAGAATAGCACCTCCCCCTTCCTTCCCGTGGGTGTCGTAAGAGTCGACTCTTGTGGTCACCTGTCACTGCAATATCACGTTCAACCATCTGGCTACCCTGAAATTGCTAAACGTGGCACTGGATTTATGAATTTATGTGCTCTGCCTTCCCCTCTTGAGAATACAGGCATGAAAATATGTATGTATGTATGTATGTAATGTAAAAAAAACACGTGGATAGTGATTTCACATTTTGGTCGTAAAAAGACAAAATAGTTTTATCAAATTAGACCGCAGCTCAAATAACAAGAAATTTTCAGACAAAAGTATGAAATTTTAAGATGAACTTACATACTTTACAACACATATAATTTTAAACAAAAAAAAACCGACTTCAAATCTATACTAATATAGTAAAGCTGAAGAGTTTGTTTGTTTGAACGCGCTAATCTCAGGAACTACTGGTGCGAATTGAAAAATATTTTTTGTGTTGGATAGACCACTTATCAAGGAAGGCTTTAAGCTATATAACATCACGCTGCGACCAATAGGACCGAAGAAACAGTGGAAAATGTAGGAAAAACGGGGGAAATTTGTCACTATTCCACGCGGACGGACGGAGTCGCGGGCACAGCTAGTTAGCAATATTTTGAAAGTATAAAGTATATGTTGTTTACTGAATGTAAAATCTTGACTTCATCAACAAATTACCGAAAACGCCGTACATCTCCATATAAAATTTGAAGAGTTCCCTCGATTCCTCCAAGATCCCATCATCAGATCCTGGTTTCGTGCCAATGGGACCAATTTCGAGTTATACCCTTTCGATTAAAAAAAAAAAATTTGAAAATCGGTCCACGGGTTTTCGAGATATCGAGTAACATACACACAAAAAAAAAAATAATAATAATAAAAAAAAATAATAAATTAGGTCGAATTGAGAACCTCCTCCTTTTTGAAGTCGGTTAAAAATAGAGCAATTTTTAACAGATGTGGAAAAGAATATGTTTAGTTATGCGGAATATTTGTAAGTGAATTGAACCTCTTTCATCTGGTGACATTTATAACATGAAACAAAATCTCTACATCGATTATCTTATCCTGTTTGATGTCGCAACTTTTTCAAATAAGTTTCGTGAAAAGTTACATTTCAGTTTCATGCAAAAAGATATCAGCCCACCCATTACGCAAAACGATAATGTCACAACTATAAACGGCATGTTTTGCGAACCAACAAAGTTCATTACGCGGCGATTAAAACAGATAAAATGGCGGGTTTGGCACGGAATAGGGTGACCCTACTCATAAAGGTCCCGGGATATGTTGTATGCGGGGAAGGGACAAATTTATGTTGCTTGGACACAAAAACCACCGGTCGTGTCCAAAGCGGCAGATACTCGTGGAAGCATGGAGTTTGACATCGGCACGAATAAGGTTTATTTATTAGGAAAGTTTCTAACTGGGAGCAACAGTAAATCAGCAACATGTCTAGTGAAGGCCTAAATAATATGAGCGTTGGGCTGTGAATGGAATCCATGGTATGGATAATATTTGTGATTTGTTATTAGAAAAAAGGTTGTCTACTTTTTGAACTGACTTTATTTCGTTGAGAAGGGTTTTATTTAAACGTAAACTTTAGTATTTGCTAGAACGAACGCGGAATTCTAAATTTTAATATTACGGAGTGATGAAAGAGATGAAATTTAATTGCATTAACTCACTATCCAGTAAGTTTGTTTATTTAAATATCTATAGTTAGTTGACTATGCAGTACTAGTAAATCAATAACGATTGATTTTATGGCGCAAACCGTTAGATGAGGATATATTTTATTTTTATTTAAAGCGACAAAACTTACAGTTGCTATCTTATATTACTATTCGAAATATATTCCAAGTGTCATTACGCAGCAGGGTTCTAAACAGATTCAATATGATCAGTAACCATCGAATCAGAAAAGCACGATTTTGACTGGTCATTGGGTTCTGCAAATAAAGAAATAATGGTTGCTTTTGAATATAAAATTTACTAGCTGTTGCCACAATTCTGTTTGCGTGGAGTTTATAGTACATAGTTATTTTCCGGGATTAAAAGGAGCCTAATATTCCCGTAATACGTACTTACCCAAAGTATGTATACTTTGTTTTATTTCACCACGATTTAAATGTGTTCAAAGAATAGTGGCGTATCCCACTCGTAATATCCCGCGATAGCCATTAAGGATAGTTTTTAGGCTAGCAACCTGTAACCTAAAAACTACGCTTAGTGGCTATCGCGGGATAGTCATGGTTTTGCCGATTAAATACGTTACGTGTGCTCTGCCTACCCCATTTGAGAATACAAACGAGATGTAGGTATGTATGTAGTCAATACGTAGTGGTGTCCTTCCAATTAGAAGAAGTAGCGGGCGAAACGTTAACGTTATTTCAGTTCTGTCACTGCAAAGGTACCCTAAAAATGTTCATAACATTTTACAGCGTTCTCTAAACAAAACAATGGCATCCACGTTAAACGGTCATACCCGTGCGCCGTGAGATTTTATTGGATTTTTATTTCACTATAACAGATACCAATTCGATAGCAATAGAAACATGTAACGGACGGAAACGAGTGTCATTTATATGCAGATGCTGACTTAATTAACATTGTTGTGGGTTACTGTTCTATTTAATGGATTCTTATACAGAAACAAAACACGAATTTCAATGTTTGGTATTCTATTCACCAGGGAGTTAATTAGATTCTTGCATCTACTTAGGCGAGTCTGTTATGTGCAGCGTAGGAAATAAAAGCGTTGTGGCATTTTACTATAGATACAATACATTTTCCTTTATTATTAGATCTTTGGAAAATTAAAGAACAATATACACCAGGCTCGAGTTTAACGTGGCACAAACTAGACTACGAGTTTTTCACCTCTCAAATCACTTTTAGCATAATTTTTAGGTCTAAAGCTAGCAGCATTATAATAGTGACGTGTTACCTGCCAGTCACCTAAAACACACTTTCACATATTTCTTTAGTCGCCTCTTACGACATCCATGGAAGAAACGGAGATGTGGTAGGTATCCAAAACCCGACATCGCACTGAATCTTTGTTCGGGTAAAAAAATATACTTTACTAAAATCTTAGACATACAAAGACGTCTTTTAACTGACTTTCATCCAAGTAAGCTTGCATAATAAATGCTTAAGAAAACGATGTTAAATTTCTATGAGAGTATTGTCTGAATAAAATAAAACAGGACTTATTCCAAATTTCTAGTCTACGCTATATTGTTTACCATTAAAATAACACTCCAAGTTAACGAATGATGTCTTCCACATTCCTTTAAACATGTAAAGTAAAAGTAAACATGTAAAGTTTCATATAAAAACAATGAAAATTGACGGCATTTTGAAACGCTCAAATAGTTAAGCAACGATCCTTTCGCCATACGAGTGGTTGAGCTTGATCTTCTTCAATTAATATTTAACTGGGAACAACCATTTGTATCAATTACAGCCAACGCTTAATTTGGGTAAATACCAATTTTATGGGCACGAACGATTGTGGTGAACTCCAACGATAGGCAAACGGTCTAAAGGGTTTTGAAATTTAATAAGTTGGTTTAGATGAACGCAACAACGAATTACAATAACAATTTGATGAGGATTTATTGATTTTGTTTCATTTAAACGATAATAAAACATCAGTTGAATTTTGAAATAGGCAATATTTAGCGTCAGTTACAAAAATACTCATTTTAGTCGCAGTCATCGTGAGACGTGACCTCACTCCACCACAGATTAGGCATGACGATTCCAAATAAATAACAAGGTATCATACCTCAACATGACATCAAAACACGTCAAAAACATCGACAACAAAAAATTACGAAGCATTATCGGATGTCCCTCGGAATAAATTGCCTTTTAAAACGGATCCTCCCAATAACGCTAACAATAAGATCGAATGTATATCAATGGAGTTTCGCCCACCTCATCAACATAAGTACACAAAGGCATGGAATGCATCGACATTACCATATCGATGTGTATAAGAATTTCGATAGTATTGTCGCGAGGAAGCATCGAGTGCGTCTGATACCGATCAAGAAAAAAGGTCGCTCGACCCTCAGGATGATATCTCATTCCGTTCACCCTCGAGAAACAAGAGTTCGAACCATTTTATGCTTTCTCCCGAAGAAATAAAGATTCTAAAGATTTTCTTCGGCTGCAGAACTTATCGTAGAGAGTCGTATAGTCTTATTTCATTTTAAATCACTGGTGACTCATTTCGTCTCTACTACTTAGCTTTTATGCAGGCACTCGTATCAAATTGAATCCTGGAAATGAAGACCGATTCTTTTTCCATTTTTGTAATAGCGCTTTAAAGTTTGAGAAGAGAATTTTGATTCAACAGTTATATTTTTACGATCGAGAATGAGTTTGAGCTATAAGTTTGAACCTATTAAGATTCTGGAGTAATATTATTCAACGATGGTTTCTGGCAATCAATCTTCAGCTCATTTTAGAAGGTAATAAAATTTTAGCATACAAACAGCTTTCTACGTATGGTAAGTTGGCTCATTCATAAGCCAATAACAAACAAATAAGAATGCGTTACAAAAGCCACGTGGGCTAGTTCTTACAAAAGGCCCCCACGCACGGCACATGTCAAGATTTTCTTTTAACAAGCGCGGTGGACGAAGAAAACAAATGACTGTTGCTGCATCAATGCTAGTGTTTGGTTATAATAATCATAAATTATTCCACTTACCAAACCATGAACATTTACGACTGGTATTACCAATTCTGAACTTTATTTCGAATGTGTCACAACTCCAGCTTTTTAAAACAGGTGTAGACAATGTGTTCGTCGTCGTATGTCACATGAGCATGATCCAAAGGAGGTGCCCGTAATGAGACACGATCCTCGAGGAATAGATCATCTTGTGTGTTCATTCTTATAGGAATATTTTGATATTCACTGTTCAATTCTAAAGGATTATATGTGACAGGATTTAGGTTACGTTGCTTTCTATTATCGAATTAGTGATTCCTTGTCATTGAAAACTAACCTGTAACACTACACTTTTTAATTTCTAAATTTGTTTCCCAACAACCAATAAAAAGACTATCCGTGTTAATTAAAATAGTAATCTAAGTCTTCTTTAGTGTTAAAATTCATTTCTGTGTTTGTCATAATAAAAAAAACTACTTTTAAATGAACTAATTCCGTGACCAAGTTACTAGGAGAGCATAACAGTGCAGAAGCTGTCTCAGATCAACCGGTATCAGTCCGAGAAAGTATGGTGTGACTCGATCACTTATAACTGTCACTGTACATTTATTTTTGTAACTCCGGAAGCCGAAACACGTTGAGATCTTAATATGATATACTAGGTAGGCGGCTTTAAATACTTTCCCGTGGCCTTTTACCATAGACAAATGTGATGGTTCTTAATTGAAAGCGTTTACTTATTTGTCACAGTTTTATTATATGGTTTACCTTTGACAAATATACATAAGTTTGCTACGTCTAACTTTCTGTACTCACCTTCATTAGATTTTACTTAAATTTCCGTCTGTTTAGCAAAAAAATGCAAAATGGTACTGTAAAATCACGCTAATAAATTACATCCAACATAAACCCAAAGAACAGCACAAAATACGTAAAATTTTATGGCTAAAATGCTATGGGAAAGAAGTAGGGTTATGTCCAATAGTCGACGTAATAATATATGATGGTAATAATATAATGATGATGGTGCTGATATCCCGATTCAGACGCACTAGAGCAAGCAAAAACGTTGAATAATTCCTCAAATGCAACCGTAGTTTTATAGAGTTAGACTCGCTCCACTTAGCCTTATATACTTTTAATAAAATCGCAAACAATGTAAGTACGAAAGCTCTTAGAAGTTAACTTCCTACCCGCTGAGACGGAGAAACTCCACAGTTAGCTAATGTCTGCTAATAACCGTTATTGTGTAGGTAACTACCGTCTTGCTGATTGCCTTAAGGTTCAAAGGCAGTTTTTGCTTCTTCCTTACTTAGGTGTAATCGTCCGTTTGCCTACTGTTTTATTTTCGCAAATACTAGGTACCAATTGCTTGGTTATATCAGACGCTTGCAATATTTACAAATAAAATAAATAAAATAGGAAATAGTCATTCTTATACCTGTCAACTTAAAACCTAAAAAAAATAGCCACGAAACGTGAAAAGTCATTGTTTAGTCCATGTAGTGTTTTGTGTGCTCTGCCCTACCCTATTTGCAAATACATGAGTCGTGTATGTACATAAATACAATCACGCCTGTATTCCCAAATGGGGTAGGCAGGGCACACGAAACGTTACATAGACGAGCCATGCACATTTCAAGTCCCGTAGCTACTTCAGCACAAGCAGATGAAAGAGGTATAATAGTGACAGGTTGCTAGTCTGTCGCCTAAAACATACCTAAACCTATTTCCTTAGTCGCCTCTTAGGACACCCACAGAAGAAATGGGGAGTTGTTATTCTAAACCCGACACCACGCGGCAATAAGTGCAACATTTACGAAATTCTAAACAGAAGCGCCATCTGCTTAACGTCGACAAATTAAAAACCGAACCTGTTTCACAAACACCACAAAACTATAGACGAACTTTGTCTCTGCGTTTGACATAAAACTTTTATGCTTCCTTTGAAAAAAAAATAGAACGCATAAAATTCAAATTATTCCGTATCGCGCTTCCCATCGCATTGCGTTCCGGTTCTGAATTATTTATGTAATAGTATAAATATAAAAGTTGTGGTTGTGTGGACTCCACCTCAAATTACACATGGGACGATACGCCCATTACAGGTATTCAGAGGGGTTATTGTTATCGATAACTCAAAAGTTATTACTTAATAGCAGCGATGCTTACATTTCGGAAAAGTTAAGTTTTCACTCATTTCATTACGAAGTTTGGCAAAATAGTCATCATAATTATAAATTGTCACGTTATAAACAAGTTATCATTTGTTTACCTCGTCACTGCAACAAAATATTTTTGAAAAATCATGAGTAAACACTGACAGGTTCAAAATAACATAATAGAGCATCAATGATTACTTTTTTTTGCCGTTAACTGTCCCACCTCAAATAAATTATTTTATGTCTTTATTTTCTGATTATCTGTTTTTCGATAAAATAAAAGTAGAAAAAGTTTTAAAACAGATTGCATTTACGCGAATAATTATTGTATGTACAAATATTTACAGTTAAATTTGTCATAGCAGAATGCTTAATGTTATTTTTGTACGATCCATTCTCATATTTTTATTAGTTTACATTTTCATCAAATCACCCTACCATTTTCACCGGAACTCTTAACAGCCACACCAAAATAGATATTCCAAAATGTACATAAAATAATAAATGTATTCTCAATAGAGTAACAGTACACCCTGACGTATTTTATTGGTAAATACGCGTCTAACCTACATAAGGTTTCGTATGAACGACCGACTGACAGGCCGACACCGGCGGGCTCGAATAACACAGTGACACTCTCGATTTTTGGTGTAAAAAACGGTTACGAGAGAACCACTGATTAAGAGCAGGTTCCGTACACTATTAAAAGTTAGTTCGATTCAAATAGCAAACATGGACAATGACATAATTAACACCGCTGTATTCCCAAGAGACTAGAAAGAGCATTCAATACGATGCGTATACGTAAACCTATTTCATTAGTCATCTCTTATGACATCTACGGCAGAAAGGGAAAGGTGTCATTCTAAACCCGACAAAAGTAAGTACGAAATGTGAAGTAGCCATAGTTTTGTTTATGTAGCGTTTCAGGTAGGTTCGGTACTTCATTCATTTTATATCATTTAGAGTGTACGTATTTATGAAAAACTTTTGTCTGGCTTCTTTTGTTATACAGGGCATAGTTTAAAACGTAAGTATTAAAAGTAAAAACAAACAAATGAAAACTAGTTGAATCGCGTCAGAGAACGCTACCGAATCACATTTTAAAGTAGACAGAATGTCGTCGTTCAAAAAGTCGTGACGCGCAACTGTCATCAGCATAAAAAAATATATGGAACCCTAATAAATATCGATAACGACGGAAGTTAAGTTAAGTGACGCGGAAACTTGTCTTTTGGCGAGGAATCGAAATCCATTAAGGTGTAAAGTGAGTTGGTTTGACGCGAGACATCCTCGCCTCCCAATAATGTCAATCTAATGCATCACGACTTTATTAGGGGTTACGGATCTTCCGTTACAATAAAAAAACCGGCCAAGTTCGAGTCGAACCCGTAAGAGTTCCGTAGAAGTATCTGTTCAACATTAGCCTATATCAAGCAAAACGTACATCATTGATGACCGATTTAAAGACATCCTTGCGTTTGCCGTTATCTTCTTGTTGTCCACAAACAACGGACACAGGAAGCCAACTGCAAAAATAACCATTTTTTTTGGATTGAGAGTTAATACAAAATTACGATTTTAGGATTTTTAGGGTTCCGTACCCAAAGGGTAAAAACGGGACCCTATTACTAAGACTTCGCTGTCTCTCTGTCTGTCTGTCTGTCCATCTGTCACCAGGCTGTTTCTCACGAACCGTGACAGCTAGAGAGTTGAAAATTTCACAGATGATATATTTGTGTTGCCGCTAAAACAACAAATACAAAAATCAAAATAATAATAATTAAAGCGGGCCCCCATAGAAAAACGTGTCTTTGCTGTTTTTGGCAAGGAACCCTTCGCGCGCGAGTCCGACTCCACTTGGCCGGTTTTTCTTTACCTGTGTGCTTGCCGATGTAGACTCAGACCAATGTATGCATTTATGTATGTACTTAGGTATGTATGTGTCTGTTTACAAACAATACAAAAGCGTGAAATTGTGTAAAACAACTGAAACTCAGTGGTTGTCTCCTACTTTTGATCCCCTAGATTTAAGGTTTGATTTTTATTTTATACAGCTTTAAATGATCGTAGAGGGACGTATCTGATGTCGTTAGCAATGTTTCTACGCGTTTCTTAGAAAATACTTACCGACAGACAGATGGATAACGCAGGGATCTTATAAGGGTTTATTTTCCCTTTAAAGGTACGAAATCCTAAAAATAACCAGTTTTCTGCCATTCTATATCCGCATTCCTAAAGTATGTGCAGAAAAAAAATAGGAACCCTTTTTGAAATAAATCTGTTTCAGATACATACAATATTTATATCTTTTTGAAAAGGGTTCATTAATGAGAAAATAACGAAAATGTTCCCATTATTTATCAAGAGATATCCTGACTAGTCATTTGTTGTATGCATCATGAAGTGAACTTGCACACAAAATTTTGGTTATATTTTATATTATATACAAAAAAAAAATACTTTCTCTTAATAATTAAAATACCTTGCAAGCGTGTTAATGTTTACAATTCATAGTTTTAAGCCTAGGTAGACAAAGTTCGCAACACTTCTACTTGGAGCGAGAAACCTGATGGTGTAGTACCTATTTTAATTTACTTAGATTATTTATAAATTATGTGGTGATTCATAAAAACATGACAAGTACTTCCCAAGTCCCTTATAAGCATAAAAGGCTTGTCTGTTTATAAATTTCGTTGGGAAAAAGTGTAAAACCAACCGTAGAAAATTAATTATATGAAAGTATAATTAACCGTCCCATCAGGAATAAAGTACGTACTTCAAATTAACGTGGATACTTCTCAACAACACCCATTTTTACTCTTTTAGTATTAATGTTTTAATTTGTATAAAATTTTACAGCAAGGGTGAATATTTTATCATTTCACATAAAATATAGGTTATAAAAATGAATTTAACGACACTGGGCGTGGTAAATCGCTATCTTTATGACATTACGTTTACCAGTAGGTAAGCTGCAGGTAAAGATGTAATTATTTTTGATCTTGTACTATATTTGAAACGTGCTCCGTTTCTATTTCGAGTGACTAGCACACGGTATATTTACTTTATTTTGCAATATATTTAGGCAAAAAAGTTTTCCTCAAACATCCTGTTACTATAAAAACTATAATTTGACTTGGAATATTATCGTTTGTTAGTACTTCAAAACTGTTTTATTTTTAATCTGTGTAAGCCAACTTTCTCGGGTACAACGACAAAGTACAACTTTCATATTTTAATACTGTACCCATTAACGACTTACTTCAGTTTTCGGTATATGACTAGACAGAAGAGGCCCCTTTATTCACTTTAGTGAATACATTTTGAATTTAATTACACATTTATCTACATTATGATACTGAAAATAACACAATAGTTCTTGTGTTTACGCGTTCAGACTATCAAACACAGTGGAAGGTACATTTTATTTGCTTTACATAGTGTGATAATATATTTATAGTGAAAGTGATATAGATTATGTCTGCATATTATACACCAAAACATATTTAAATTATTGTAAGAAAGTTTCGAATTTATTGATAAGTACTGAAATCCTACTAGCTTTTTCAGCATTGAAGGTCATGCCTTCTATACAATTTATTTTGTACCTACTGTTTTCGGTCATCAATATCTCTAAGTCCTATTCTTACTCGTACCTTACTCGTAATTACCAGACTACGACCACTTGTAGACTAGAAGCTATAATTCCCCAAAATACTTACGAATACGCTACGGTATGGTTCCAATGAAGCAAGCTTTTCCATTCAAATTACTTTTTTACTAAGCCTATGACACTATATTATGATACACGATCATCTGCAACTAGCGAGTGGCGGATAAACTGTCAAATGGGCCGTGTTATTGCCATTTTATTTTATAGCCGGTGTAAAACACGTTGTAAGAATACATGTTTTATTAAAGTATGCGTTTTGTCACATTTTTATTCAAAGTTCAATTTATATTAGCTTTGATGAACCGTTTTATTTACGTTTTTTGAAGATTGCAAAACTTTTTAAAATGCAGCTCGACATAAAATCGTGCTTTTTCGGTATGCGCTAGTTTCTTTCTAGATCGTAAAAGTAAAGTCACAGTCGGGTTATCACTAGCTATTGACGTTCATCGAATAGCTTTAATTAAAATTTTACGACATAGGGAATGAATGGAATTGTTCGTAGAAACTAATATCCTACAAGCAATAAAGAATAAAAGCAATACCAACAGTTTGACAGGCATTTTTGGCCGCACGTGGCACCATACTATCTAGGACTATTTTTACGATGTTTGTTTCAAGTTTTCCCAGTTAAGTTCCGACTGCTTGATTAAAACAAGGAAAATAATATTTGTTTATGACTTTCTTTCCTTATACGGGAAGGAAAACAACGTCGGTGATATGAAAAATGTTTTTACTAGAGATGAGTTGCGATTGTTGGTTTAGTACCGTATATTTAAGGAAGAATTTATTTATAATCGAAGTATAATACCGGAAATGTAAACTTGGGTCAGCTGACAGCGGTAACGTCCGAATTGATACCATCATCGTGCCCGCTAATCTTGCCGCAAAGCAAAAGTGCTCGTACTGTTGTGTTCCGGTGCGGCGGGAACGAAAGCCGATATAATAATATGATTATTGTCACATGATACATTTGATGAAATGTATTAGGCTTCTATTTAGGTTGGCAATGCATTTCCTATTCTTCTGGCCTTGTGGATGTCTATAGGTGATAGTAATTAATTGCTCACTATGATGGGGTGACCCATTTGCTCCTGTGCGATCCTTAACGTATAAAAAAATTGCAATTTACAAATTGCGTAGATAACACAGATTTTATTGGGTCGTTGTTCCTCCGTTTTTTTAATTAATCTGTATTCGCTCAGTATCCAAACGTGCAAAAACTGCCGCAAAAATATGACTTCTGGTCTCCTGTAGCGCTCGCCACAACACTACATTTTATGTTCCTAAATAAACAAAATATATCGTCGTCCCGTCAGCATAAAATATAGGATCATTCAATCAAAGTTTATCAAATCCAGCTGATTCATTAGAACACGATACCAATTCGTTAGATGTCCAATATTCATTGGCTAACAGATGGATATTCGATAAATAGGGATCATAAAAAGCTATCACCTGTCCGGTTTCCTTATGAGGCCGACGCATTCTCCATCTCGTAATTAATAAAAAATAAAAACTGTCGAGTGAAGGTCTTAAAACGCATTTAATTCTTGATAAGGGTAACAAATTGGATAAAGATAGCACGGCCGTCTGAGACAGCGAGATCGTAAGTGCATTGCCGTGATAAGTCGTGTGGATGGTTGGGATAGTCCGGTGGATATGACACTGCATCCTTGCCGTTGCACTAATACACTGACAGTTGTATACCAGGTGTTAAAGAAAAATTATGAGAGTTTAAGAATTAAATAGAGAGCCTTTTGATCCTCAGTGAGACGCTTTAACAGGTTGATAAGAAGAATGCCGTGTTACAATTTAAGTAACGGCTACACATTAAATAAAGAAAATATTTTTATATAAGTACAATCGATCACACTTGAGTTTATTAAAAAAGTAACTGTTAAAACCTAGGAAAAGAAGTACCTATCGCTAAATTAACTTTTTTCCTTTTTAATTTTTAGGCGAAAATTTCATAAAATTTAGTGACGCTTAGCAGTTTTCATTAAAAAAAAAATTAGGTCGAATTGAGAACCTCCTCCTTTTTGAAGTCGGTTAAAAATTAAAACCGTGTTTAAATTGTGATAAATTAGTAGTCGAACAGATTTTTTACCTTTTTTCTTCTTGAAATAATTGACAATCTTTCGCAAATTATGATTCAATTTTATTTGAACTCTTACGACACGCCAATAATTATTTACATCGAAATTTCGTAGTCCTGATCCACACTATTCTTCCTTAAATCTTCAATCGGCACATCCACTTTTCAGTACTGTATCGTCGATGTTTGTAATCTTAAAATGTCAAAGGTATTTAATTTGAATATCATGCCTTATCGTAAACTCGTATTTTAAATTTATCGATGACTTATCTATTGAAAGGATAAAAGCGGGTGATACAAAGTATAAGGACGCTGCGTCGAGCCGATACGCTGGTATTCTCATATATGAAATACGCATTTTATTTTCATTTTATTGTTAGGTGACACTGCAATTTCATGTAAGGTTGTAAAATTATAATTCAATAAAGCTGGTAAGGGAAATTTATAACTCGACATATACTTAATCCGTAATTATGTTTACTGTTCCAAATTACATTTGTTTAAAGAAACAAAAAATACAATTTTTTAAGACATTGTCACAAAAGGAGGACCAATTTGATTACACCTCACTTCTGTTTTACCTAATAATCTAGCCATTTGTTAATTAAATTTGTAGGTGTATTGTATGATACCAATAACAAAATTAGTTCACAAAACTTAAAATAAAATTTTAACGTACCTATCTACTAATACTTACTCGAGTCCTTGAGTTGTCCCCGGTGTATAGGTTCCCATCAAACTTGTCGTGTTTCCGCGTTGGATAGCGATGAACTGAACAATCTTTGCACCAAATTAGTACAAACCCGCAAATGATTCGTTAATTAATACTGAAAAGGGTTCAAGTTTAGTAATAAAATTGTTTAACTGCATACGAGCTGCTCCGATCATCACTGTTCATGTATTGTGCTCATAAGCCAAATAGATTACGTATTCTCACGCCCATATTCGCACATGAATTCAAAAATCCAGTGCCACGTTTAGCAAATTCAGGGTAACCAGATAGTTAAACGTGATATTGCGGTGACAGATTGCTAGCCTATCGCCCACAATACACTAACCCTTTCCCAGAGTCGACTCTTACGCTTACGACACCCACGGGACGAAAGGGGGAGGTGCTATTCTAACCCGGCACCACACGGGTAACAAATAGATTGTAGTTATGCATTTTCAATCCATAAAACTACAAACAGATGCCTATCTATACTAATATTATAAAGCTGAAGAGTTTGTTTGTTTGTTTGTTTGAACGCGCTAATTTCAGGAACTACTGGTTCGAATCGAAAGATTCTTTTTGTATTGGATAGATCATTTATCGAGGAAGGCTTTAAGATATATAATATCACGCTGCGACCAATAGGGCCGAAGAAATAGTGGAAAATGTGGAAAAAAGCGGGGCAAATTGGTCACTATTCCACGCGGACGGAGTCGCGGGCACAGCTAGTTATTTATATAATCATCTATCAATACACACGCATTAAACCTGCATTCCCAAATGAGTAGGCAGAGCACACAAAAACCCGTTACATAAACAAAACCTTGACTATGTCACGTCTCATAGTCACTTCTAGCATATTTTTTAGGTTACGATATCCACGAAAAAAATGGGGAGAAGTTATTATAACTCGAAATTACTTATAATAGTCCCTATAAAAATAACTACAAACGTATTGCAGTGATTACTAAATGGTCTCATAGAGTTATGTTTATTTTGTGTCTTCGGTTAGTCCTTATCCTTACTAATATATATTAATATTATAAGTCAGAAAGTGAGTTTGTTTGTTTGTTTGTTTGTTCCGCTTTCACGCCATAACTACTGAACCGATTGCTTTGAAATTTTGCAGACATAAAGATAGAAGTCCGAATTAAATAATAAGGTACTTTTTATCCCGGAAAAAATTATGTTCCCGAGGGAAAACAAAAATATAGTTTGCTTGATAGACCGATATCAATCGATGATAGATCGATATCGATCGATGATTGATCGATAGATGATAGATCGATAGCGCTGTGTGTCGTTTGAAACGAGCAGTTTTCTTATAGTTGTGCTTTATACCGCAATATAACCGAGTTCCACGCGGGCGAAGCCGCGGGCGGAAAGCTAGTTATTTATAAGTTCAGACAAGACATTCCATCATGTGATCCGATACCCGCCTTGAGTGTCGCGACACCGATATCAACTCTTTCGAACGTCCCTTTGTGTTGTCAAAACGATCGTATCACCTCCAAAGTGTCGTTTTATCACCAAACACCTACAATTTATTGAATCAATACAAAATTAATAAACCAAACAGAATGTCCAACCTGCCAAATTTAAAGTCGAAACTAAATTACTTTTCATATGCGACTTTTATTAACGTTAAAAAAAGTTATGGAGCTAATAAATACCCCAATAATGGACCAAATATGTACACCTCATAAATTTCAACACTAAATTTGTTTCCGATACTAAAACATGTTCGTACAAAATAAAAATCGATTGGAAATGATAAACGCTCGTAAGTCACAGAGTTTTGGTGATTTAAAATAAGCATACAGATTCTGAGATAGTGATACTATTCCATAAACACGTTGTTCCTAATGGCGTCTACGTTATTGTCATATGTCACGACATGGAATCGTAAAAAGCCGTTAGTATTATAAATTCTGGACTATGTTAGGGCGTGTACACACTTTGACCTCGTCTGTTATTGTATTAGTGCAGTCGAGCTATCATCATGACAGTGTGTCATTGCTTTGTGTTGAAGACGATGATTCGATGTAGAGTAGAGACCCGCCTGTGAACATCTCTTATATTGTTATATAGGTACGAGTCTGACAAGCAAACGAAGGGTTCCGTACTATTACAATATATACTTAAGTTTTTCTTGTCATACATCGCCATAGCACACCGACTGCAAAAAATAAATATGAATACATAGAATACATACACACGTACATCCGTATTCCCAAATACGGTAAGCAAAACTTACAAAAGAGTGGTGTTTATCTGAACCCAACATCACACGGCAATATACATAATTATAGTTCTTCACTGAATAGCGCTGTAAAGGCCTACATTAATATTATAAATCGGAAAGTGAGTTTGTTTGTTTGTTTGTTCCCATTTCACGCCGTAACTACTGAACCGATTGCTTTGAAATTTTGCAGACGTAAAGTTAGAAGTCCGGATTAAATAAAAGGGTTCTTTTTATCCCGAAAAAAAAATGATATTCCCGAGGGAAAACAAAAATATACTTTGCTTGATGGCAGGATTGGAAATGGCATCGAATATAAATATATACATTTGTTGTTCTTTATACCGCAATTTAACCGAATTCCACGCGGGCGAAGCTGCGGACAGAAAGCTAGTTTAAAATAAAATGAATTAAATTGAAGCAACGCTATCAGAATTTCGTAGAGAAGATTAGTGTAAAGGTTAAGTAATTAGAAAGAGCATGATACGGCTTATCAAGGTCGTGGCTGCGAATACCATCTCTTAAACGTTTTCTTTCTGCACTGTAGAAATAACTTTTTAATCGCAAAAGTACTATTAAAGGTATTTGTGATATAATTACAATTTATGGGTTAATTCTACACACTTCTAGGTTTCTTATGTTACACCACAAGCTTTGGTCTATTCATCTGTTTGCGATGTATGCAAAATGCTACGCAAGCGTCCATATCTTTTGATTGTGTTGATTTGATTTTTCTCAAGCTTAAGTTAGCTTAATGTAATAAATGTGATAACCAATATGAATACAACTCTTGCCGTTTTATAGAGGCTTAAAATAGTCTAAGAAAATTATTCAAGGAAACTAAGTTCACTCTCCGACGACGTCAAACAAAAAGTTCTAAATGTCCTCACTCGATTTTTTTTAAGAACTCCTCAAGTTTTCCTAAGGATATTCCAAAACTTACTCCAAATATGTACGCAGCTTGGTTTAAAATGATTAGCATATCAGCGCAATTGTCGCGTTTAACTCAAAAGTCGCGTGCGGCGCGCCATCGTCCTGCTGTTCCCTTATTAAAATTTATTGATGGCACCGTTAACTTGTTACTGGGTTATTTATTATCAAAGAGGACAAACATTTTGTACACGAAAGGTTAATTATTATCACGGCATACTTTTGGTCCACGTCGGCACGTGAAGGGTTGAAAAAACATCGGATTGGGATAATCCCTAAAAATATGGTTTTTAGGGAGTAATCTAATGGTGTTACGCTCACGGGTTAGAATCGATTATTTTGTGATGATATGAATGGATTGGACATAGAATCTACAAGGAGGAATTGGCCTTTGCAAAGTTGAGAACAAAACTTAATCTCGCTTGTCATTATGTCATTGATCTCACGGTGGATGGTACTTTGCGCCGACCACATTGGCTTCTTCCCTAGCTGTGACATGCAAGCAAGCCGACGCAGCGACAGACGCCCGGCGACAGCTCAAGATCAACAAAGGACCCTGTACCTATAGTATGGAAAATGTGGTTTCAGTCAAATGTTCTGAAATTTTGATAATGTTATAGATTGCAGTGCCCTGAACAAAACTCTATATGGGTGCTACCACGGTTTCCGGGTTACTTTCCATGTTCTGCTCAATTTCGTACAGCCAGCTGCAGAGAAAGGTAACCCCTTAGTAATGAAACATTGTATGGGCGGGGGGTTACTCTTCTCTGCAGCTGTCCGTACATTCTTCTAAATTCAGATATATCAAATCGATCTTGATTTGTTTTTGTAATTGAATAGGTACTTGAAACAATTAAAAGGATAGTCTAAGCATAAAACTACATTCTTATTTTAATCCGAACCTCGACAACCCGTATTGGAACTTATTTAGCACTACTTCGTTATCTGGTACGAAATTGAGCAGAACATGGAAAGTAACCCGGAAACCGTGGTAGCACCCATATAGAGTTTTGTTCAGGGCACTGAAATCTATAACATATCAAAATTTAAGAACATTTGACTGAAACCACAATTTCCATACTATAGGGACGGGGTCCTTTGAATGTTTGAGGACCCAATACGAATTCGTCAAAGTTGTCAAGGCACTTGGTCCATGGACCTTTGGAGAAACGCTTGAGGGAAACAACAAGAGAACCCTCGCGCAGGCAGTTTCCTCGCTCAAAGGCTAGCGATAGCCATAAGACGTGGGATTGCTGCCTGCGTGATAGGATTTGGATTATTTCGTCAGTGGAAAAGAAAAAACGCTAAAGCGCCATTTATCAATGTGGCGTTTTAGCGTTTTTTTCTTTCCACTGACGATTTGTTTAATTTTAATGTAATTTTAAATAGTTTCTAGTGCATTGTTTGTTTTTTAGGGTTCCGTACACAAGGGGTAAAAACGGGATCCTATTACTGAGACTTCACTGACAGACTGTCTGTCTGTCTGTCTGTCTGTCTGTCTGTCTGTCCGTCGGTCACCAGAGTGTATCTCACAAACCGTGACAGCTAGAGAGTTGAAATTTCTACAGATGATGTATTTCTGTTGCCGCTATAACAACAAAATACTAAAATCAAAATAATAATTAAGGAGAGCTCCGATAGAAAAAACGTGTTTTTTTTGCTATTTTTGGTACGGAACCATTCGTGCGTGAGTCCGACTCGACTTGGCCGGTTTTTTTTTACAAAACTTTGACATTAGATCTGTAAAATATTCACTTTCCTTTAATATTGACATAAATGTATCCCGCATCAATGATGTGTCTTAAATCCTTTGCCATTTTTTTGTCAAAGCGAAAATTATAATAGGTACTATTTGAGCACACCTGAACCACCCCAACTTATGTAAAATGTACGCGTAAATGAAAGCTGACGATGGAGTTGACTTTCATAATTTGTGTGGCCGGACGACACGCAGTACGGAAACACGCGGAGAAGCCTCTAGGGGATGGATGGGATGGGACAGTAAATTGGAATGTCAGTGACTGTGACCTAGTGCAATGTATCTGTCATGTAATAACAGCAGGTTAATATGTATGTTACAAGCTCTTTGAAACTTACAGTTTTAATTATGAATTTCATATCAATGCAACGCTTCGTGGTCTATAACTATTTTATTTGGGAAAATAAGCATATTATGCAATTGCAATAAGCAATATAATGTCTATTCGTTGCCCAGAGTGCTTATAAAACCTAGATACAGGCGTTGCCTAGATAAGACTAAGTCGATTGGTGAAAATAGAGCAGTGTTGTATTTTTTTATATATTTACAATGATGTCACGAAGTTTAGGTTAAGTTATCAGTTGTCAGTTTGGTTGATGTTCTAGTATAGTGTGTTCATACGTACCTAAGCATTTTTTTTATTAATTTTACAATCCTTATTTAAACTATTCCCGTTCTGGCATAATTTTTCTATCTCCCCTTTTTTCTCTACCTCTATCCGAACCCCTATACGAGGCTTAATGAGCGTTACCTGTCCACAGCTTTAGCATACGCTTGTAAATGTGATTTTTGAGTAATTAGTCCGTCTGCCCGCGTCTCGTATATTATGTGGCTAAAACGTTTGCTGTTTAATTTGTAAAGGGCCCCGCGTTAGGGCGGCATTTTTAATTCTGCACCGACTTTTAGACACTTTTGATAAATGGCTGTTAAAACATGTGGAAAGTCGTCGCATAGGGAATCGACAGTCAAAAACGACCGCTGCCTGTGACAAATTTGCAAAATTTTACTGTAATTGGATATGCTCTGAATTTTTCGAACAGTATTGGTATACACACAATATTTAGGTATACGTATATCACGCCTAATGGCGTAGTATAATAAATGGGGTAGGCAGTGCACACAAAACTCTACGTAATCAAAACCATTATAATTTTCGTTTCTTTACCACTTATAGCATAATATTCAAGTTTTAAATTAGAAGTAAAAATAGTATAATCTTGCTAGCCTGTAGTTAAAAATGTAACCCCATTTGCTTAATCGCCTTTAAAAAAATCCGCGGAACAAACAATGTGGACCTCCCACACGGCAGATTTAGTACATACTAGCTTTTGCCCGCGGCTTCGCACGCGTTAAATTCGGAATAACAAAGAAGAGATTTCGGAATTATTAGTAGGACAATTAAATTTAAACTGAAAAATCTTTCTGGACGCGTAACTCTTAATCAAAAAAGAATCTGCCAGCACCTAACCTTAGCTTAAATTACTTTACATACAATGCGTTTTTAACAAATCGCTAACACCTTGAAAATTCGCAAAACAAACACCCGCCCGCGTTCGGGTCGCGCACTCAGCGACGCGTGGCGTGGCGTCATCCCGCGCATGCGCGCCGCGTACCACGCTCGCCCGCGCCCTGCAACTTCAACGGTTTTGACAGCGGACGTCAAATCTAGCCCATTTACCCGACTTACTTGAGAATTATCGTCGTATATTGGATAATTCACAGAATATCTTTACAATTTGTAGCCTATGTGTTATTCTGATGTATAAGCTACATTATTATAAAGTGTCATTAAAATCCATTCAGTAGTTTTTGCGTGAAGGAGTAACAAACATCCATCCATACATCCATCCATACATCCATACATCCATCCATCCATCCATACTCACAAACTTTCACTTTTATAATATTAGTAAGATTGAAAGATTTCAATTTTTAGTCCAGAAAAAAATAATGGGTAGAAATTATTAAACATTGAAATGGAATTTAAAGAGTCAATTTCTAACGAAAGCAGATATTAACTTTTCTATAGATATCGAAATATTGAGATACTATTTATCTCGCCATTGAAGAGGCACTTCGCCGGCTTTATGAAAATTGTCTATCCAATAGGTACAAAGCTCTCTATTTAAAAGGTTTTGTGTAGTAAAATTGACACCCAAGCCTAACCATATTGTTGTGACTTTATGAAAACAGATACAGAAACAACGAACGATCGTCAAATGTAAATTGACGTTCATATCTGCACTCGAAAGTTCTTACATTGCGAATTGATTGCACAGCCCAGCACCTATAGGAGTTTAAGCCACCCACACACTGCTATTGATTCGCGACGCGTCCCACACAGGAACCATAAATCATAAATCAAACATGGACACTCGCTAACGAACGTAGTTCAAATAGTGGAATCGAGTTATATGAATAAAAATGAATGAAACAATGGCCGAAGTTCCATGGTACTTCAATTTGTCAAAATGTGTCAGGACGACACCGTTGCGTAGTTTCGCTTCGGAACCGAACTTCGTTCTGCGTTCGGGATCCATACCCGAGGCTTTCAATGAATATTGTATTACAAGCTAAAATGAAATGGAAAAAAGTAAAATCGGAGGGGGAAATTTGAAAAGAGAACCACACCCGCAGGCTATCGCCGGCGACAAGCGGGCACAGTTTTGTTGGACGGTGACGAATTTAGGGTTCCGCGACCAAAGAGTGTTAGACGGAACCCTTTTACTGAATCTCCGTGTTCTGTCTTCCGTTCATCACTCACATGGTTGTGTTTTCCAACTGTGGCGACCCTAGAGGACGAAGTCAATGTGACGTAAATGACGTGATTGTTCTATATTGCACTATTGCGTAAGATGTATGCATAAATAGAAGTTCCAACTCTCTCTTTGGTCTTCGGTCACTATAACTGGAAAGGTATTAAAATATTACCCTGATAACTGTAACATTGTATGAGGTCAGGCTGATGCGGCCGCTGTGAACATAAACTAAAAATAAAGAAAGATACAAATTAAAGGAGTTCCTGCGTGGTATCAATTTAAAAACCACGCCTTTCCACGTGGATGTCTTAAAAAAGATAAAAAAAAGATAATAATATAATATTGTATTCGATACGCTAACAATCATTATATTTATTATATCCATTTTATAATTTTTTTAAATCCAAATTTCGACATGGATTTATTTTCTATACAACGTTTTGTGTGCTCTAGTCCACTTTTTTGGAAATACAGGCGTCAATTAAATAATAAATGATAAAAAAGGAACATGTTTCATACAGAACCCCTTAAGTAAGATTCCGACTCGCCCTTGGCCAGTTTTTTAGTTTTAGTTGGCGCTCGTTCATCCTTTGTTCTGTCTATTCATGTATTGTGTTTATTCGCGTGGAATATCGGGACAAGATAAACACTAGCTTAACATTGGTTGGTTTAAAAATATCATATCGGTCAGTTATTTTGACAACTAGAGCTTTGGAATAAAATGCAATTTTCGCTTTGTTTGGTGACAATTTTTTTCTGTCATTTTAATTAGGTTTTATTTTGTTCCGTTATGTTGTTACCGCCTTCAATTCAACAAAAATACGAGGATAACAGTAAAAAATCAAATAATATATGAAGTAGATTTTTATTTCACATTTTTCGAGTTTAACATAGCATTCTTAGCATTTTAACCCGTGTGGTGTCGGGTTAGAATAGCACCTCCTCCTTTCATCCCGTGGGTGTCGTAAGAGTCGACTCTGGGAAAGGGTTAGTGTATTGTGGGCGATGGGCTAGCAACCTGTCACTGCAATAACACGTTTACCATCTGGTTACCCTGAAACTGCTAAACGTGGCACAGGATTTTTGAATTCATGTGCTCTGCCTACCCCTCTTGGGAATACAGGCGTGAGAATATGAGAATATGTGTACATAGCATTCATATTTATATGTATGTACACGGGACCTAATCACGATTTTATTTACCTTCTCGACGTTTCGGCCGCGTTACAGCGACCGTGGTCACGAATTGACTCAACGTTGAGAGTTGAGAGAGTTGAGAAATATGAGTGAGAATCGCGAAAGTTTAAAACATTACATAACATTGCGTTTTCGTACAACACACTTTTTACTTTTTTTTTTCACATTTTGTTCCGTTGTCGTTTTCAAAGGCCGAATTTATCCGATTTTTCACTGTCCCTCTACAACTTTTTAGTTTTATTATGTGTGTGTAAACTTTCCAGTGCGCGTTCAATTTTACCTTCGAGCATTCGTTTAATTAATTAAATGTCAATCGAATTAAGTATCGATTAGGTTAAGAGCACTACAAAATACTTATACTGAATAACTTATACTTAAACAATTATCTAACAATCCTCCAATCTTCAAATAAAATAATCCACAGGCTAAAATAAACAGCTTTTATTTCATATTGATTGTTTGCTAGATAAAAAAAAATAAGTTGTTTAATCATCACAAAGTTTGTGATGTCAATAAAATTTTCACAGAACCAAATCTGTGTGGCGTTGAGCGCGCTATTTACTTTCGTGCTTGCGACTCCGTCTACTGGCTTAAACTATAACAATAGATTCCACAATTAGTCCACACAATATTTCAGGAGTATATTTGCATTTTTATCAAAAACCTGCTGGCACAGAGCGCAATCACAAACAATCGAGCTGTTTGGAAATTTTCAGACAAAAATTCGTATCCAATTATAGTTTCACTCCCAAACCACTACGTAGTCATTTATTTGTCAACTCTAGGTATACTAGCTACGACTTTAAAATGCACCCCACTGTTTCATTCATTATGAAATCAGAACAATTAAACGTGCGAAATGGGGGTTAGTTGAAATCCGAAGGGTGCATGCTTAGCGTGAAGTGTAGAAAATAAATTTAACTTCATCTTTATTTTACAAAATAACGTCTAAGGCAAAGATTTTAAAGTTGATTTTACTGTGCGGCAAAACCGCAGTGTTGCCAGAACGAACGATCAGTTTTCCGCAATTCTCGTAAGTTATGATCTGACGAATTTTTCACGAGAAAACGCTTGCAGTTCGTTATTGCACAAGCAAAAATGGAGCTTACGTTCGCCGCATAGCTGTTATGATTCACTAAGGTTTACGTTCAATATTTAATGGTTATTTTCGCTTGCATAGGGTGGATGGAGCGTGTTGATAATTTGGCGTTTAATGAAGCAAGCCTGCTGCGTTTCTCCGCCGGAAGATGGTAGAAAAATGGTCGTGGAAAATGCAAATTTTCTCCCTTATTGTTTGGTTTATTGTCTCGTTTATGAAGCGAAAAATATGAATACATTTGTCTACCCTAAGATTTGTTTACCGAACATTGAATAAAGTTTGCGATGTATCAAATTTTTAACTCAAATATAGCGTCAGATCAATGGTAGTACCTACCATTTTATAAGTAAGTTTGGTGCTTCGATAAAAACAAACCACTAATTACGTTATCAGATGGACTGCGAAGTATTTTTCTCGCACACATCAAAGCCTACGTTTTGCCACATCACGCTGAGTTCCAATCCCGATCCGCGGTGCTGTTGAACCCGAAACTTTTTAATTGTAATGGAGATTAGCGGTTATCTGATTCAGCTTAGTGTGCGCATTTGTAATAACATTGTTATTTTTGTTCGTTTGACAGCTGTGGGCGGCGAGATCGCAGATAAAGCCAGCCCGAGCGACGGGGCGACTAATGCGAACTAGAATGCACGAGTCTAACAGCCACTGGTCTTCGCTTCGCCTTTTGTTTTTATAATTGCGCTCCGCTGGGTTGGTGAGGAACGGTTCCTTCTCTTTTTACCTTTAAGCTGTTTGAATTTTACAAAATGGACACTGTAGTCAATTAACATTAAAAAAAACGGTAATTCATTTATTCTTGACCCATAAGGATGTTAAAAATTTAAAAGCGACTAATCACGACGGCTGAACTTTGATTCATGATCATTGTTTTCTTAACGCGATTGAACTATAGTGTCTTTGAGCCTTTTTAAGACCTAGCATAATCTAGCAAATAAAAAATAAGTTAATTTCATAAAGCTCTCAGCAATAAAATGTACATGTAAAGTTAACATCGGTCAATCATTAATTTAGCACTTTGTTATATCCTGCTTAGCACGGCTATGTTTATGTATGTATGAATAGTGGATAAGAACAACGAATTCAAAGACTAAATTTTATTGTCGTTTGGTGTAATCAGCCCATAGTATGACTGAGCACAAAGTCTTCCCGCACCTAAATCCGTAGTCACGCGTAGCACCTAAAATGTCCTCATCAGAAGTGTCAAAGCAATCAATATTGGCACACCCCTATGGAACCCCATCATTAGGAAACAGCAAGTCATGTAGCAATTCATGTATTTAATAACGTCGTCAGCGGACCCCATGAAGAAACCTATTAACGTCGCAACGTTTTAATAATGCCGTGGAACCCCCTGAAAACAGTGTGAAACCAGGGGGTGCACTCCGCAGTTTTGCTACGCTCTGCTGATGTCTGGAGACCTTGCGAAAGGTCTAGGCAAGCAGAGCGTCTAGATCATCGTTTCTTAACCTCGGGTCGCGACCCAAATTTGGGTCGCGGGCCATATGCAGATGGGTCGCAGGACCCGCGGAACTTTTGGAAAAACAAACCGCAATCACTGCATTTCATTTGTTTTTAATGTTTGATGGGGTCGCGGGCTTCTAATATTTGTGAATTTTGGGTCGCTAGGCAAAAAGGTTAAGAACCGCTGGTCTAGACGGAGAAGTGTTATTCTAAACTCACACTTGGATAGTAAAATATCCGCATTTCAATATCGCAAAATTGTTTAATTTATTTAATTCAATTTATTCATTCATTGCAATGTGTGTGACTTGTCTTATGTGAGTACCTAGTACTGAGATATCTGCAATCGACAATTCGATGGATCAGTTGCAGAACAACAGTAGTTGTGTTGAGTTGACGCACGGACTTAATTCTTTTAAATTCATTTACGCCTTGAGACATGATTTACTGCTAAGTGAGAGTAGACCCACAGCACTGCAACATGGTAGTGATAAGTATAATAAAGATTTCCTGTAAAAAAAAAAACACCTAATGTCACCAAAATGTTCACTTTAAATAAGTATAAACAGAACGTTAAGATTTGCCACCTCACCCCGTTGTTCATATCAAGATGTATTGTGTTGGGTAAATTGTCGGTTCGACATTTACGGCTTATTACTATAGTTCCATTAGTAATGAGTATTATTTAAATAGCAGTAGCATTTAAAAACAAACTCAACCTGTTGTTATTTCTTCTTTACTCCGTTCATAACTTAACTGCCCTCACAATCCAACTCACCCCAATTTATGCTGTAAATAAGTTCTTTGATAGATCAAAAATCAAATTTGTCCGATAGCACACGAACTTTATCGTTCTTTTCTGAACTAGAAGTAAACGAATACATCATCCTATCTCGCATCTAGTTAAAGTTTCTATAAAACGTCTTGTAATTCAGCTCCTCAAACTTACTGAAAGGAGCTGATAAGGAAAACGAATGATTTGCAGGTCATTTCTCCGGAGAGATTTAAATCAAAAGCAATATACGAAAATTGAACGTTCTACGAAATTGTTCCACTATTTAAACTGGGTGCAGCTAGAGTTCTGCTAAGTAAAGTGCTGGACTTTATTCTGGTATTAATGAAACCATTGAATTTAACTGAGAGAGGAGTTTAATTCGAAGAAGTTTACTTCATTGAATCACGCGTTACTTAGCAAAAGTTTAATAATGAATAATCCACACAGAAAAACAAAAGCATTGAAAGTTTAAGCGAGACTGTAGTAGCCACTTTTTCTTTGGCGGGTTAGAATGACACGTCTTTTTTTCGTACTATCGTAACTAGCAAAAGATAGGTTTTAGGCGACTGGCAAAGAACCTGTCACTATTAGGTATAGGTACCTATTTCACCCATCTTTAAACTTAAAATTATACCAAAAGAGCCCCGTAACCTGAAATAGCCGTTGTCATTTCTATCAAAAGTTTCATGTGCTCTGTCTACCTCACTTGGGATTACAATCGTGATGCCAGTAGCCAAAACGAAATAAAATTCGAAAAAAGTTATGGTAATCGACGGGCTAGCAACCTGTCACTATTATACCGGCCAAGTCGAAATCTAAAAAAATATGCTAGAAGTGGCCACGAAACGTGAAAGAGTCATGGTTTGGTCTATGGAGCGTTTCGTGTACTCTGTATACCCCATTTGGGATTACAGGCGTGATAATGTATGTAGTTATGGTAATCACAATTTAAATAAAACGACAGTTACAAATAACGTCAAACGATATTTTTGGTACCATTTTAGTACCAATAACTGACGATGTCCCAACACTAGCTCGCGGGCTATCTTGATCTTGGTCGAATGGAGCGTGATTGTCGCCCAATGAATTGCGAATGACTCAGAAATCTAAGAATTTGTCTAGACATGGATGTTGACGGCTGCGAATTATGGCTTATTCGAGGGTAGATGGAAAATTGCTGTGGCGTTTAAACTGAGTGCAGACTGCTGATGAATGACTTCATCAATTTTTGGTGACTTTTTCAGCCAGTAACCGTAGTAGCCTAGTCTAATCAATGGTTTTTCAAGCAGAATATCATTGGTTTCTAATCCCAGCACGCTATTTAATATGGTTAGGGGAATATTTACGTGTCAAACGACACGTGCCAATCGACACGCCATGACACGCAAGTATGTTTCCGCCTCTACTCATAATTTGAGAACAACATCGCATTTGTACTTTACCACAAGCTATGTCATGCGGCGAACTGGCAAATCGTTCAAGGATGACCGCCCCTATACATTCGATGTTAAATTCTAACTGCGTAAAGAGAAACTGAAGCCCGTATCATATAATTCGTCCGTCTAAACTGCAATAGAGTATTTAGGAGTAAGAGCCCATGTAACAGACATTATTTGTTACTGCTAGTATGGCTATTATTGAAATCGATGACGAAGGCTATGCTCTGCGAAGTATTGTTTTAAACATTAGAATATGTGCCTGTCACTGTCTAACTTATTTAAACGTCAGAACATACTGATCGACAATACTTTATCCATTCATATTTTTTTACTACTTTGGATATAACATTAAACGTAACATAACCATCACGCATAATAATATTCCCAAATCAGATAGAAGAGCTTAGAAACATCACAAAGACAAATCAAATTTCAATCAATGTTCAGTCAATACAGGTTTGGAAATGCGTTAAATTTTGTCGCAATATTTTACCAACACAAGCATTCTTAAAATATCACCGTTTTCAATTAATCAAACCGATATTTACTTTAATTCATGACCGCGGGAGCAGTGGGGTGCCACGCTCGGCGCGACCATACAACCAAACGCCACCTCGGGACATTACTTTATAAAAATAAGTGGCAATCAAATATCAAAGGTTATTTTAATATGCAGTAAAATTCGAAATCAATTTCTTTCCGAGCCATAAAGAGACGATTTTCCGTGAATCACTGGAAGCCGTACCTTATTCCTATCCCGGTGTATGATTTGTTAGTAAGAAGTAGTTAAGGCCTTTGCGAGAAACGCAGTAAATCACGAGATGTGACACTTACCACTCCAGCAGCTGCATATTCTCAAAAAATAGTATCCCAGTGCGCTACCACAATGAAACTGGCTTTTTAAAATATTTATAAGCCCTTTGAGAGTTGACGTCTTGTTGTGAATTATTTTTGAGCGCCGTAAAATGTTGAACTTGCTTCTATAAATTCGTTTACATTGCCCCGTGAAATATTGTTTGTGCGTAAGGAAATTTATGCGACAAATTGTTTTTGAGATTAAGTAGAATTTACGTTTTTATTTATGGCTCAATTTGCACTATCTTTCGAGACATTAACTTGGTATTTATGTTATTTGTTTACTTCTGTTTAACTATTACCAAGTGGCAAAATAATTCTATTGAGAACCAGATTTATATTAACGAGAACAAAATAAATAACATAATAACAAAAATAACTTTTTGTGCAATAATAGCGTTCAAAGCGCATGATATTCGATACTGCTCGACCAAAAATACCCAGATAACAACAGACTAAAACGCGTGCGCGTTTTCTCCGATAATTTGTCTGAAAGCGATACTCGGCGATACACAACCCAGATCGGCACATGTAAGTAAATACGCCACCGGTAATTTGTGTTTGCCCCCAAATTCTCTTCTCCGTCAATCGAACAAAGATCTACTGATTGAATAGTAATACTATACCTAAGGAAGTGAAGCCGAATATTTCCGTCGTGCCGCGTATTTTGTTTAGCCTTGTATTGTTTTGTGGGTGACTTGGAATTGGAATGTTTGCTTTTTAAAATGTTGACTAAAGCATTCTTTACTCGTAATTGGAAGGATGAATGGGTAAATAATAGGAACATATTTCAAACTAGCTGTGCCCGCGACTCCGTCCGCGTGGACGTCGATTTAACTCTGACTGCTAATATATTAATAACTTTGATTATCAGATACTGTCTGTTCATTTGTCCAAATTAATATCAAGAAAAGAAAGTGAACTTGAACGCGTCAGAGCAAAATACACAAAGCAAAACACATAGGTATACGATACGATTTGTGAAACACGGAACGTGCTAAACCATTGGTAATATTTTGGGTGTTTTCAGGAAAAAGTTTGCTTTGAGTATTAGATATAGCAATTAATTACATATAAAGCTTTTCTGTACACGATGTTATACGTGGAGTGGTAGGGACTTCTTCGACGTGCTGCTTATGGCCAGGTTTTTCGCCGAGTTGGTCCACGGCACCTCTTGGTCGTGCAGTGGGTGCGGCGGCGGCGGCCGCTTCAGTCCCAGGGAAACGGCCTGTGTTTTGCTCACGTTCACCGACAGATTCCATTGGAAGAGCCAGCCGGGCAGAGCATCCAGTGTCCTCTGTCGCTTTTTCGCCACGTGGGTGATGTTCATCGATGAAGTGAAGTAGGTTTGCGTCGTCGGCGAAAAGTCCCAGATGGACATCACCAATCACCGGGGTGTCGTCGATGAAGAGAACATAAAGGGCCGGTGACAGACAGCTTCGCTGTGGGACGCCCGCTAGGATGCGGCGCTCCGTTTAGGTAGCATCTTCCACCGTCACGACGTGTCTTCTGTCATCTAGGAAGGAGGCCAGAGCGCGGACGATTCTTCTTGGAGCTGGTAACGCAGATAGTTTGAATAGCAGCCCCTCATGCCATACCCTGTCGAACGCCTTTTCAATATCCAGCAATACAGCCGCTGCTTGCTCCTTCCTGTTTCTCGTCTCGGCCAGGAAGTGAAGCACTCTCGTTAGCTGCAGGGTTCTGGAGCGCGCTCTACGGAAGCTGAACTGTTGGGGGCACGGTGCTATGTGTGGTTGCAGATGTTTTAGCATTAACCTTTCGAACAACTTGGCGGTGGTGCTGAGGAGGGCGATCGGTCGATGACTCTCCGGTTTCTGTAGATTCTTCCCCGGCTTCGGTATCATTTATCACCCGACCGAGCTTCCAGGCCGTCGGGAAATGGCCGATGTGCGTGACTTCGCGCCAGGTGCGTTTAAGATTCTGCTCATCGCCGCGATGGTGCATCGCGATAGATGTCGCAGGGCCATGTTCGGGATCGTGTCGACGCCAGGTGCTTTCTTTGGGCTGGATCTCTTTAGCTCTCTTTTCACTTCGCTGGGCGAGACGATAACCGGGTTGTCATTCTACTCGATGGGTGGGGGTGAAGTATCTCTCCAGGTGTTCGCTGACTGCTGCTGTGTACTCGGCGTCGTCCGATGGGTTCGGCTGCAACTGCTTCTCGAGGCACTCGGCAAAGATTTCCGCCTCAGCTTCCGCTTTATACCACATTTGGCCGTCCCGATCTCGCAGTGGTCTCGTTGGCGTCGGTGTTGCGCTCAGCTGTTTTACAGCCGGCCGATGGAGAGGAAGTCTCCGTCTACCGACGCGATGTGGCTTTACCAGGGCTCTGTAGCATGCAACTTTAGTTCTTCTTTGGCCTTTTCAACCAAGGTCTTTAGGGAAGGGAATCTGGTCAGCTGCCACTGCCGCCTCAGTTGGCGGGTACGCTGTATTGATTGGGAGTGAGTTTCTCTTCTCTGTTTCCGGAACAGTGTGTGTAGCTCGACTAAGTGACTTCTGGATGTTGGCGGCCACTGTGTTGGCGTCTTCTTTAACATCCTTGGTCTGGTCTGGGATTTCTTCTCCAGAGCTGCTGAGAACACTTTCCAGTGGATGCGTCTTCCCGGCCTTCGTTCTATTGTGGTTGCCGTGGACTTTAGCGTTAGTAGGACTGGTATGTGGTCGGATGCCAAGTCAGAAAGTGCCTCCTGCACCATCTCAGCAGTCACTCTCTTGCTAATTGCGAAGTCTATGACCTGCTTCGACCCGCTCGCGACACAGTAATTGGTCTGTTCTTCGGGTCCCAAGATTGTGGCTTTGTGGATCACCTTCCCGGCGGTATCGGTGTTGATGGAGTGCCAGGCTGGATGTTTGACGATGAGATCACCCGCCTGGATGATCTGCGTGGGTGCCGCATCACATCCGCCAGTTCTGCCGCGATGTTGGCCGGTGATGCCGCCGGTTAGGCCGCATAGATCCGCAGTTGACGGCCCTCCAGTAGGATGTCAACTTCCCAAGATGCTCAGGGGGTTGAGTTATTTGGGTTGGCCGCGGTGGAACTCGCGGCGCGCTTTATAGTGTAGTGCTTGCCGCGCCTGTGCAACGTCCAACTTAAAATGAACCCTATTTTGTACGGTTTACTTTGTTATTGCCGGCTCATCTTATGTTGGATTTTTGTGTGTTGTCTATTTTTTTTAATTGCAAGTTCCATGTTATCATTTAAAGGACTATAAATTACGAAATTTCAATGCTTACACTGAAGTTTTCGATAAACCAACAACG
>BHDV01065269.1:94266-106184 GCA_005406045.1 Adoxophyes honmai | reverse complement strand
ATCATCATCATATTATTCATACATATTCGCGGGCTCCGCGACACGCATAGCCTATACAAACCTAACGGTTATTTTATGGGCGAAACGACCCGAATGGCCCATTGCTCCTTTGGGCCATTGGCGGCACTGGCCATTCCCGACCCTGGACCAAGCCTCAAGGTCCCAAATGGAATAAACTGGAACGTAATTTTATGAGGCGTTATGCAAAGGCGGTGTGAGCAGGATAGCGTGATGGCTAGTGGGTGGGAGACAAGGATGGATATGTTTTTGTCGGTGAAGCCTGTTTGAATGTTATTCGAAGGAATGGTATTAGGTTAGGTTAGCCTTAGTGCTTCTCGACCGGTCTCAGGATATAATACAGATTTGCACGATCGAGATTAGTCTGACATGTTTCGGGCGAATTCGTGACCCATCATCGGGGGCAATGCGCTTCGGTGACGGCGGTTAGACGAGCATTGCACGCCACCGCTTTTTCTGTGCGACTGCTTGACCTAACTGACACTGGCTCACAACTACCCACATTTGTTGTTCTCATCTCACTCGTATTGATCATTTAGCAAAATTTTCAAATAAAATTTGAACGATATTGGTAGTCGTATTTGGTAATTAGACACATATCGATGATAAATCTTACTATAGATAAGTACATAATTATTTCAAGTCGTAATAGTGGTCGTGATACTTATATTCTGGCATTTTTATAGGACTATTTAGTATCCCAGCGTAATTACATAATTGATTTATTCCTCTCGCACTTGACCAATTTCCTCGCTTGAAACTGGCCAGTTAGCACTTCTTGTTTAATTACACTTTGTTCAGTAGCTCTTGGGGAGGCGTTTTTTGCCTCTCTTTTAATCTTTCCGTTCCATACTTCTTCATTAGCGGGTAATTAGGAAGGGATTCGTTTGTTCAATTAGGCTCGTTTATTTCAGGAATGGTTAGTTTTAATTGTGCGTAGGTACTTCGTGTGTTCATGTAACTACTTGTACAGTCAAGGACTTTAAGGCCGGCCACATACATTCGGAATTTTTCCGTTCGGAATCCCGAATCAGACTTTCCGAACGCAGTCAATCCATACAAAATCAATGGACCGCCACACACATTCGGAAAAATTCCGTGCGGAATTCCGAACGGAAAGCTTGCGAATGTGTGTGGCGGCTCATAGATTTTGTATGGATTGACTGCGTTCGATTTTCCGATTCGGGATTCCGAACGGAAAAATTCCGAATGTATGTGACCGGCCTAATTCATGAGCCACCATGGAATCAATTCACAGCCAACGTCATAGTGACATCCCATTAACTATCAAGGGAAATCGTAATGTTTTTTTCTTTGAAAAGGTTCTATGGTGGCTCATCATTTAAAGTTCTTGTCCGTACCAGGAACCAGCATGGATATTGTTCTAGAGACTGGAAAATTTGACAACGCATTCACGTTTCGTAGCTACTTCTGGCATAATAATTATGTTTGAAAACAGATGGAAGAGATGTAATAGTGACAAGTTGCTAGCCTATCGCCAAAAATATACCATAACCTTACTCGCCTCTTTATACGAAATCCACGGAAAGGAGAGGTGCTATTCTAATCTGACACACTGACGTTTAGTATTTACGTAAAAAGTCTCAACTTACTTTGTGTGTCTACTCTAATTTCACGTTTTGTCAATCGCTTGAAGGTTAGCAGGAAGAGATCCCTTTTGGGATATGTTCGCCTTTGTACTTATGTTCTGTTTTGTCTGTTATTTTGTCATGGTTATTTGTACAATAAAGATTAAAAAAAAAAACTCACAAAAGGCGCCAATACCTGCATTCTCATCGTTTCATCTTTAATCAAAATAAATTTTGTTCTATATCGTAAAATGAGATCATAGCTTCATTCTGAATAGAAATTAGAATATTGCCTTTAGTTTTACACGATATAGCGATGCTCAAAACGCCGTAAAATTTGTGTTCCTTGATAAAATATCCCGACAGGAGAAATAATAGTGCGATTCATAAAATACCATCCCAGACCGTAGCCAAGTATATTCTAAAAGCGAGAAACGCAGCGATCGATTGTGGCTGGCGCCAGACCAGCAAAGCGATAAAGTTTGTTATATAACTTTTATATAGCTTTCTTTCACCCCGTGTGGTGTCGGGTTTAGAATAACACCTCTCTATTTACTAAGGAAAGAGGTTAAGGTATATTTTAGGCGGCAGACTAGCAACCTGTCACTATTATTTTCTACTAGCCTGAAACCTAAAGCATAATGTTAGAAGAGCAAAATAGTGTATGTTTTGTGTCAGCAGGTTATTATAATGTCGCCTAAAATAACATACATACATTCATAAACATATTCTCACGCCTGTATTCCCAAGAGGGGTAGCCAGAGCACATGAATTCAAAAATCGAGTGCCACGTTTAGCAATTTCAGGGTAACCAGATGGTTAAACGTGATATTGCAGTGACAGGTTGCTAGCCCATCGCCCACAATACACTAACCCTTTCCCAGAGTCGACTCTTACGACACCCACGGGAAGAAAGGGGGAGGTGCTATTCTAACCCGGCACCACTCGGGGCCTACTTAAAATAAATATACCTTAAACTATTTCCTTTGTTGCCTCTTACGACATCCACGGAAGAAATGGAGAGGTGTTATTCTGAGTCCGACACCACGCAAAATTCCGATACTAAATTACTTAATTTTATTACAAGACCTTCTTAAAAAAAACGAATAATGCTTAGGTGTATATCTACTGCAAAGCGTTGACAACATTTGCAAGTGCATTCAATCCATTTTGTCACTTTAGTGTTGTAACTCAACGCCATTTTGGCCAAGGTTGAGTGCAAATCGCTCCAAAGCGTGACATTTGAATGAGTGAAAAATTGACTCAATGTTTATTTAACGGCGAAACTATTTGCCGAATGGCTTTTGTATGTAATTTTATTGCGCGTAAAACATGCAATAGATTCTAGGACGAGCGATTCTGGTGGAAAGACGCTTTGAAATACAAATTGCTATGTGCCCTTGTAGTTTTTACAATGTCATAGCGTTGACGCCGTGTTCGCACTATACTCCGTTTTTTTGGGTTGAGAATTTCAACGGACACAATTTGAAATTATCTCTGGAAATCATTAGTAAAACTGGAAATGATTTATGCAAATACACTTAACATTGTTTGTTATAATGTTCTTAAATCAAACATCATCATAATTTGCGCCGATATCTTGGGATTACTCAAAAATGTGTAAGGATTTGACAGTTAAAATTCTCAACCCAAAAAAAACTGAGTATAAGGCGTCGTAAAATTTAACCTACATCCTTCGTCGGTGATTACGACATCCTCGGAAGAAATGGACAGATGTATTTTAGGCTACCAGCTAGCCACCTGATACTGTTATACCTGCCATCTTAAGAGGAAATGGAGCGGTCATATTTTGTATGGAAACGTAGTCCCCTGATTCCTCGCTGGATATTACTCGTAGATCAATGATTTTTTACATCAATAATCTAATGATATATTAGCGTGCTCCTATGTTTTCTTTTTTTTCTTTACTGAATTATTAAAGGAGATATTAACCTTCAAAAACATGAAAAATTGGTAAGTTTTTCCGTTGTGTTCAAACCTCTAGAAACCAATTTGAACACAATTATATCAAAATATAAGAACATAGAAACACAGTTATGACATTTTTTAAACATTTAATGAAAAAACATATTTAATCGGTTTAGTTTTGGAGAAGAAATCAGGGGACTACGAAACGTTGTTTTTGAATAATTTTCATAGGTATTTTCGGTCCGAGCTGTAGTTGTTCTTATCGCACTCGACGTCGTCTGGGCAGGTCACGGCGCGACAGCAATAGATTTAGCAAATACCTATTTTTCAATTCCCTCGACCGGTATATTTCCTCTTAAAACCTAAAAAAGTGGCCATTAATCGTGAAATAGTCATCGTTTTGTGTGATCTGGAATATAAGCATAATGTATGGCTGTACGTAAAATTTAGATTTTGTTTTAAAACAGCAAATAAATGGGTCTGATCGAGTCGCCTGCGCACCGCGTACAGGAAAGCCTCTGACGACAATGACCACACTTTACAGTTTTATGGAGACATAAAACAAAACCGACATAAATCTAAATAATGGAAAATGACACATTATTAGGTACTCTGATTTACGTTCCGTTCTTAAGCTGCATTTAGGTCTAACCATACTTATGTGCAATAAAAATAATAAACAAGAAACAAGAGACTATCGCCAGATGTTGGTTCTAATAGGATTATTTCGCAAGCAGAGCGCATGAAACGCTACATAGCTAAAACCAAGACTATTGCACTTTTCGTCGCCACTTCTACCAATATTATTAGTAAATTCGTAGTTAGTGTGAAAAAAAGAACCACCTAATTATTTTTATTATCACATAACATATCAGCTGACAGAATAAACCTAAAACCCCAACAAACTTCCCCTCGTTTTAGATACTAAGAAGCCCTAACAACAAAAATGACTCACAATTTCCCCCAAAACCATAGTCCCCCTAACAAATTCATTCTGACTCATTCTGTTGACTCACGCGCATAAAAACGTCCAATTTATCTTGGCACGCCCCGTCCCTTCATCACTAAGGTGAATGGAGGGTAGAGGGGAAAGTGCATTGGTAGGGGAAGGTCAAGTTGTGTTGGTGCAGTCTGAGGCACGTCTGGTCGTGGCCTTTATGGTGTCAGTGGCTTGTGATGATTGTTATGTAATAGGTAGAGGTTTTTTTTAGTGTTTTGACGAGTATAGTTTACGTTGAGGATTTGCAAAAGTCGTCTATGAAGGCAAAAAACCATTCTAGGCATTGTGGTAACCCCATTGGTAACAAAAGCAAAATAAATATAATTTTAAACAAAAAAAAACCGACTTCAAATTAGCAATATTTTGAAAAGATTCTGTTTACTGAATGTAAAATCTTGACTTCATCAACAAATTACCGAAAACGCCGTACATCTCCATATAAAATTTGAAGAGTTCCCTCGATTTCTCCAAGATTCCATCATCAGATCCTGGTGTCGTGCCAATGGGACCAATTTCGAGTTATACCCTATCGATTAAAAAAAAATATTTGAAAATCGGTCCACGGGTCTCCGAGCTATCGAGTAACATACACACAAAAAAAAAAAAAATAATAAAAAAAAAAAAATTAGGTCGAATTGAGAACCTCCTCTTTTTGAAGTCGGTTAAAAAGTAACATACATACACATAGATACATCACGCCTGTATTCCCAAATGGGGTAGGCAGAGCACACGAAACGCTGCGTAGTCCAAACTATGACTATTTCGCGGTTTGTAGCCACTTTCAGCATAATTGTGGAGTCGGGTTTAGAATAACACCACTCCGTTTCTTCCGTGGATGTCGTAAGAAGCGACTAAGGCAATAGTTGGGGTATGTTTTTGGCGAGAGGCTAGCAATCTGTAGCTATTACACCTATTTCATCAATGTTAAATCTAGTATTATAAACGAAATGAAACCTACATTGAAACACATTATAAAATTAAGTGGCCGTGTTAGAACCATTCTATTCTCGTACCAGCAACACCCTGTTACTTTGTCATAAACTCATTACATTTCCATTGTGAGTTTACGACATGAAATTAAGCGAACAATGGCCGTCGGTGTAAATCACTAGTGCTCACTGAACTGTAATTTAACTGCCTTTTATTTCTCATACGTGCTTTCCATTTGACATTATACATTATTTTCTAAGTTGTGCTTCAGCTAAACGAGACCAATTTTTAGTCTTATTATAAGTCACTTGCGAGAAAAAAAACAAGTATCTAAGAGTGACTCACCATATAATCATGCTCATGTTCCCTAATGGGATAGGCTGAGCATACTAAACGTGACGTAGGCAAAACTACGACTATTTCACTTAAGGTTAAAAATAGATGAAAGAGGTGTGACAGGTTGTTAGCCTGAAGCCTGAAGCAGACCTATTTCATCAGTCACTTCTTGCGATGTCCATGGAAGAAATGGAAATATGTTATTCTAACTGAACACCACATAATATATTATATGTTTGTTTGATTATTACTGAAAGCTCAACAAGACTGCGATCTGTGTTAAATAATATCGTAACTCAACTAACTCAATACCCACCACTTCAAAACTGCTCTCTGCACATAATATCCAATACTTCAAACTGCAACTTTTCCAATTGCAGTTTCTATATTCGATGCGTCAGAGTTTCCCCACTCGCAAGTAATCTCATGCCGTTTCCCTGGGAGGTTTACCCCTTCCCGGGTAATTTACCCGTTTCCCGGGCAATTTTACCCCGCTTCCCGGGAACTTTTTGCCCGGATATGTCGCGTGATTGGGAGAAGTTTGTAATTACCATGTTCCGTGAGCAAATGAACTGTAGCACAAATAGAAACTTTGTTTCTGTTCGCGTCTTTCGGCTGCATTTCAATGCGGTGTTTTGAAAAGTAATGTGAGATTGTTAGTTTGCGTGTGTACACAAAACGCTACATAGACAAAACCATGACTATAAGTGACTGCGAAACATAAAAATTTAATGTTTCGCAGCCACTTCTGACATCATTTTAGGTTTGGAAACAGATGGAAGAGGTAATATAATAGTGACAGGTTGCTAGCCGACAAACCATACGTAAACCTATTTCATTAGTCGCCTCTTACGACATCCACGGAAGAAATGGAGAGGTATTATTCTATCCCGACACCGCATGCGTAATCTCAATAAATTTTCTAATTTACTGAATCATGTATCATGTCATACTGACCAGTGGCTGTAATCTTGTTAAGGTATGTCTCATTGGAGTGCCAATTGTGGGGGCAGTCAAATCTTCCTTGTAAGGTTTAAGTGCACTCGTGACCTAGCATTGTCCACTTGTGTTTAAAATACTAAAGAGAAGTGTGCACTCTGCATGTCTCGTTCAATAGAGTAGAGCTGTTGGGGCTATTCTTTTGTGGCTTGACAGTCTTGACACTTTATCTGTTAAGATGTATGTGAACATTAATGACTGCGTATGTTCTTTACTGTTGCGTCTTAAACCTACACTTCGTGTAAGTGATTTATTATATCATACTTATATTGTTACATAGCCTTTTCTCAGTTGTTCTTGATTTGTATAAGTTTTGTTTAGTCTATTATTTCCAAATTTTCATTACCTGCTTAAGTTCTTAAGATCTTGAGTTGCTGTCGTTTAAAGCACACCTCAACTTGTTTCTCCGTCGCTTCTTACAACACCCACGGAAGAAACGAAAACCTAACACCCCACGGGTACTATTTATTGGTTTACTCAAATGATAGTGAAATAAAACGGATCTACTAACGTTTTTATATCGAGATTAGATCGACATGTTTCGGGGCATGTTGAGTGCACGTCTATCCGCCACCGTGGCGCGTAGCTCCAAAATTCAAATTCAAAACTTTATTTATGCAAATAGGCTCCTAAGAGCACTTTTACACGTCCTTTTTGAGTCTACCAGCGCTTCGGAAAGACCATCATTGCCAAGAAGAATGCGCCGCAAGAAACTTGGCAGAAAGTCATTTTAAAAACTCCTCCATGCTAAAACGTGGGTAGATTCGTTTTATTTCACTTCGAGTGACTATCGCGGTAGTTTTATGTTTAAAAACATACTCAAATGTTCATTTGTGGTAAAGTTTAGTATCAAATAATTACTTTACAGATCAGCCCGAAGCGTAAACGCTAAACGAAATTTTACGCTGTCGTCAGATCGAGTTCAGTCCATAAATTTCCCAAATCGAGGACAATGCGGAACTGCTGATGGCTCATAAAGCGTCCTTTTACGATCTCGACGCCATTTTTCTTTTAACCCACTGGAGGGGATGAGGCCTGATCATAATTGAGGCTTTTGTCTATGTCAGTTTTTGCGCTTAGTAAAATACTATGCCAATTATAATATACCTCCTAATTTGCATGTTATTAAAAAGTGCAAAATTGTCGACATGCCTCCTGTCGGGTACATTGAAATATCCACCGTGGATGTCATAAGAGGCGACTATGGAAACAGGTTTAGGTATGCTTTAGGCGACAGGCTAGCAACCTGCACATACATGTTCCATGTGTTTTTAAACCTAAAAATACAAACGCCAAAAAGCCAAGCGCAAAATACTCATGGTTTTGTCTGTGTAGCGTTTTGGATGCTCTACTCACCCCATTTGGGAATACAGGCGTGATATATCTAAGTATGTATGTATGGTTTAGCGAGTCTCTAGTGAGACCGCCGCCCTAAGAACTTGTATACTATACATGTCATACTCTGTATTCTATGTGACGTCAGTTAAACACAATAGCCCAACCTTTAACGTTGATGGAACGCCTTTTCGCCAAAACTGCCGTCTCACCAACAAAACCATTTTAACGCGAAAGTTTTTATTCAGATTACAAGAAGCCTTGATCACTAAACGCATTACAGGGCGTTGACCTGTCTAAAGTATTGATTAGTATCGTATTTCGATTCCGTAGAGCTACTGTCGTAAATGTGACCTTGGTTTGTAAAGGAACAATGTTTGGTTTGGTAAAATGTCGACACGTTTTTGAATTAGTGTTAAACTTCATTTTACAACGGTCGTATCTTGCCTGTATTGCAATGTTGTGTTGCTGTTTGTTAATACAATTTTTTAGGGTTCCGTACGCGAAGGGTGAAAACGGGACCTTATTACTGAGACTTTGCTGTCCATACGTCTGTCACCAGGCTGTATCTCAAAAGTGGTGTTAGCTAGGCTAGACAGTTGAACATTTCACAGATTATGAACATCTATTACCGCAATAATAAAAAATACTAAATGTAAAGAGAAAAATAAATTTTCAAATTAATTGAATTACCTAAGAATGATGAAATAGTGGTAGGTTGCTAGCCTGTCACCTAATGCTTACCTTAAACTATTTCCTTAATCACCTCGTACACCATCCACGGGAGATCTGGATAGAAGATTAACTTAATAGTTAAGGAAATAGTCTTTCCACGGAAATGTTAAAGGGGGTAGACAGAAGGGCAATATTTTGTTTTTTTTATCAATTAACCTTTTAACTAAAACAATTAACAGAATCTATTTGACATTATCTGTAAACACCCAAACTGTAAACCAACACACATATTATTTCATAGTTAGTCAAATTTGCGCTTTAATTCAATCAAAACTGAACCTTGTGCCTTGAAGTTAGTGTAGTGGGCGATCCTGGAGTGACACATTGCAAATCTAATTGTAAGAGACACGCTCAGAAAATAATTATACCTACCAGTTGTGAATTTAGTGACCAAAAATTTAAGGAATATGAGACTCACGTTTCTTTCACTTCTAGGATACATACATACATACAATCACGCATGTGTTCCCAAATGGGGTACGCAGAGCACACACAACGTAACAGACAGAACCATGACCATTTCACGCTTTGTAGCCAGTTCTATCATAAATTTTAGGTTTGAAAATAGATGGAAGAGGTAGTATAGTAGTGACAGGTTGCTAGCATGTCGCCTAAAGCATGTTGCCTAAAGCCAAGGGTACACTAGGGGATAAATGTCCTGCGGCATTGTGTCAGCGACATGTCGAGAGAATTCCGGCAACGTCGCGCTACTTCGCCCGACGTTGCTGGGGACACGTGTCGCGGGATATTTTGTCCCCTAGTGTATCCTTGGCTTGAAGCGTACCTACCTAAACTTATTTTCTTAAACGAATCTTACAACATCCGCGTAAGAAACGGAGAGGTGGGTGTCATCCTAAATCCTACACCGCACGAAAAACTCTAAATCTATTTCCTTAGTCGCCTCTTACGACATACCCGGAAGAAACGAAAAATGTTATTCTTAAACACCTGGGGACGAATCAATAAATCAGCAACAGCAATGGAAGCCATATTTGTAGCCAAAAAACGTCGGAAGGACGTCCTTGAAATAAATAATGCATCCCGTAAACTAAGGTTGAATAAAATATATCCGTGATTCAATCGTACCTTCAAATAGATTTACGGCGATATTTGTAAATGTCGAGCCCGAGAAAGGACAAAATCTTCTCAGTGTCCGTCGTTTCTTTCCGCAACTTAAATTTCCTGTGTGGTGTCGGGATAGAATACCTCTTCTCCATTCTTCCGTGGATGTAAGAGGCGAGGAGGCGACTTATGAAATATTAGGTGCGCTTTAGGCGACAGGCTAGCAACCTGTCACTATTATACTACCTTTTCCGTTTCCAAATCGATATTTATGCCAGAAGTGACTGCGAAGCGTGAAATAGTCAAAACCAATCCTCGTCGCCACTAAAAGTCTATTCGCATTCATTATTTCGACTCTCCCAACAATCATTGCTTAGCACCCATAGTTATAAGTTTATAGGATGTTGTATGCTTAGCACAACACACTAGTCGCCTCGCGCGCGGGATAGGCTACACATCACTTTCTGACGTCTCCAGTTAGACAGTGACAGGTATAGTTTATGTCGCGCGTAACTTTACACCTAGCTGCGGGCTAGACCACCTGTCACTTTCTGACGTCTCCAGTTAGACAGTGACAGGTATAGTCTACGAGTATCTCGCGCGTCTATTTGCGCCTTGCTATGCTGAGACCCCAATCTCACCACGCCCGGTGTTTACGTAAAAATCGTTTGCCGTCTCGTTCTTTCATGGTTAGAGCGGGATAGAGCATGTTGTTGAATGTCCACCGGATTCAGCCAAGCGTGGTGTACCTAATGATGTGTTTTCAACCGCGTTAGGCCCGGAATTGCTGGTGGGCGGCCGAATTCGCAATTGCTTTATCAGGGTTTGCGTTAAATAATGTATTGACCCGGTTTCCATCAACTTGGTCACCTCTTAGGACCGATTTACCCTAACCAAAATAAAATCACACATTATGTTCCCAAATGGGGTAGGTAGAGCACACAAAACGTGACAGACAAAACCATGAGTATGACTATTTCACTATTCGCTGCCACTTCTAGCATAGTTTTGAAGTGAAGTGGTAATAATTTGTTTTATAATAAGTTACTTTTAAATGCATTTTTCACATGGAAAATTAATTTACTCGTGTGTAAGGAATGACTAATTCCGAGGGTTATTTCTCGTGTGGTTGAATGCGCCCTTGGTCTATCAGTTCGAATTTTTACTTGTTTTCATCGATTTAAGGTCAGTTGACCACTTTAGCCTGATTGAAAGAGTAAATAAGGCCAGCGGTAAAATGCCCGTTCCGTGTGGTATCGGGTTTAGAATAACACCTCTCTAATTTTTCCGTGTACGTCCGTACACATCCGTGTCTCCGTGTCTGTTGTACGATTAAAACCTAGACGCCTTTAGACCACAAAACATAATCAAGATGGCCACAATAGCTTTGAAAAAAGCATTTATAAAACAACCTGAGCTCTTAATCTTGTAAAAACGTTCGAGTGCCATTTTAAACGGCTCACGGCGAGAGTTTATTCGAGACCCTGGATTAGACGCTTTGTTACAAGCCGCGGTTGCCTGAACAGCTCTTTGTTATTTTGTAATCCAAGTTTACAGCTAAGTTTACGTTTTTATGCGCTAAAATAATGTAAACTACAATAACTTTTTTATTACTCATCATCATCAGCCTATATACGTCCCACTATAGGGCACAGGCCTCCTCTCAGTATTACTCGCTAGGGCGTTTTACTTAGGTACATACATCATCACACCTGTATCCCCAAATAGGGTAGGCAGAGCCCACGAAACGCTGAATAGAAAAAGTTATGACCAGGTACTTCACTTTTCGCGGTCACTTCCAATATATGTTTATATGTATATAAGGTATATTATTGAGGATTTTCAAAATAAACCAAAGATTGTTTCTCTGAAAACACAAAGATTTGTTTTATTTACTACTATGCTTAACACGGCGGGAGGCGCTACCGGGTAAAATTTACCACACGGTGCATAAATTCGCAAATATTTATTTTATTACTTAATTT
>BHDV01065269.1:72431-89362 GCA_005406045.1 Adoxophyes honmai | reverse complement strand
CCAAACGTCAAGCCGCCATTATGTCACTCGGATGCGCCCTCTGTCAACTTCCAATGACTATGATAGTAAAACCTTTTTATTACATGTATAAGACGGCCGAATAGCCCAGCGGTTAGAGAACCTGACTGTGAAGCTTGAGGTCCCGGGTTCGATCCCCGGTCGGGGCAGATGTTTGTATGATGAATACTAATGTTTGCTCAGTCTTGGATGTTTATCTATATAATTATGTATAAGTAAGTTTATCCGTTGTCTAGTACCCATAATACAGGCATTAAGTTGCCTAGTTTGGGACTAGGTGATTGGTGTAAATATTGTACAGGGATATTTATTTATTTATTATTTTATGTATTATTTTAGGTTTTAATTTGACAGGTTGACAGGTTGCCAGTCTGTCGCCTAAAATACATATCATATCATATCATTTATTTTTGCTAAAACACACACAAAGTTGGTACAGTTGGCATGTCAGAAGTAAAATAATCACATGCATGTATGTTCCGCCACAACATACAACAAAACTTACACTAAATTTTAATACAGTCTAAGATACAATACAACTTAACCTGCCTCAGTCGCCTCTTAAGACATACACGGAAGAAATGGAGTGTTATTCTAAATCCGACACGACACGGACAATATCAATCTATTTATTTGCGAAGTAGGTACTTAGCTTAATTTCACAAACACACAATCACCAAAAGCTTAACATTTCCAATAATTTTAACTGAGAATGTGATACGTTTCTTTCCTGTATTAATTCTTGATCTGTAGGATCAAATGTTTCCATGTTTCATACGTTTCTTTCTTGTATTCTTGATCAGTACGGATCAAATATTTCCGTTATTCCTAAATGTCAAATACGGCAAGCATATCATTACGGCAAGCGTAATGGCGTGAAATCGAAGCGTCGATAAAATAAAAATTAATTTTGATTTACGTGACGCGAAGACTTCTAAAAAATATCGGCTCCGGATTTTCTATATTTTAAAAGGGATGATGTTTCTGAAAGGGTTTGATTTTAATCTGTTTTTTAATGAAAAGGTTGAAATAAGTTGAGTTAATTAATTTTGTACAAAGGATTTGTTAATTTCGGAACAAATTTTTAGCTTCTAACTGGCTAACGTAATTAAGTCCCGGGTTTATTTGTGTTGGTTCTAATATTACACACACACATCACGCATGTATTCTTAAATGGGGTTGCCAGAGTATACGTAACGCTACATAGACATACAGGACTATGTCACGTCCTGTAATCACTTCTAGCGTAATTTTAGCGTTTTAAGTCGAGAGGTACTGTAGTGACAGGTTGCTAGCCTGTATTGCTAACCATAATCTATTTGTTTCCTTAGTCGCCTTTTACGAATTTCACGGATAATCACTTTTTAATATTACGTGTACTAAAGTATCAGTATTTTAGGTCGAAATTGAATTCTTGATCCAAAAGGGAACGTTTTTTTTAACAGTTTCATAGCGACATTAGATTACTCTGATTGGTAGCCACGATCCAAATAATAAAGAAAATATCCATATTTTGTCGACAACATCAAAGATTGAAAATTATGTTTTCCTTTTCAGCTGTATTAAAATTAAATGATGACTAAATTTACTATGGACAACAAGTGACCTTGTTAAATAAATCAAACCGAAACAAACGCGTGAAATGGACATTTATCCGCGCGTTTTAACAGTCACAATTTTATTTGGACTCTTTTCTATGAAAATGGCACATTATCTACACTAATATTATAAAGAGGAAAACTTTGTTTGTTTGTTTGTATGTTTGTTTGTTTGGTTGTAATGAATAGGCTCAGAAACTGGACCTTTTTTAAAAATTCTTGCACCATTCGAAAGCCACATCATCCACGAGTAACATACTTAGGCTAAATTTTATTTTTTAAAAAAGAGGATTCCGTAAAATATTTGGGTTTAGATATCTACATCTACACTAATATTATGAAGAGGAAAACTTTGTTTGTTTGTTATGAATAGGCTCAGAAACCTACGACCCCAAAATCCGAAATTTACGCGAACGAAGTCGCGGGCGGAAAGCTATTATTTTATATAATGATACCGCTGTTTGATCGAGAAACACAAGAACTCTAAATATAAATCGAAAACTACATTAAAATCAGCCAATTCGTGTAAAGAACGCTCGAATCATCGAACAAATAAACAATTCCCACCGGTCAGCTGTTAGATTGTCCAAACGATAATCAAAACAGGGAAATGCAATCGCAAACTGTGCCTCAAGGGCGGTAATTGCAAACTCGCAATCACGGCGTGGCCCCTAATGCCATCACAACACGCTGCACCTTGTGACAGGAATATAGCTCTTATGTGCCCTGTTTCCATTACGTCAACCGTTGCAGCTTCAATTTGGATGACAGGTCAGATACATACATCACGCCTGTATTCCCAAATGGGGTAGGCAGGGCACATGAAACGCTACATAGACAAAGTTATGACTGTTTCACGTCACGTAGCCACTTATAGCATAATTTAAGGTTTTAAGTTGACAGGTGCTATAGCGACAGGTTGCTAGCCTGTCGCCTAAAATATGCCTTAACCTATTTCCTTAGTTGCCTCTTACGACATCCATGGAAGAAATGTAGAGCCGTTATTTTAAACCCAACCTGACTAGGAGGACAAGTCAGAAGACCTAACTAAAAGCAACTAATATATACATACATACATATTCTCACGCCTGTATTCCCAAGAGGGGTAGGCAGATATATGATATACTAATATATGATGCGCATAAAATACTTCTATTTCCTCCGGGGACTAAAAGATAACTAAGGGAATAAGTTTAGGTGTGCTTTAGGCGACAGAGTAGCAAATTGTTACTATTTCTTCTTTCATGAATATTTTAACCTTAAATTATGCTAGAAGTAGCTACAAAACGCGAAACACTAACGCTTTTGGCTATGCAATAGGTAAGAGATAATAGTCAAAGTTATAATATATATTTCATACTTTTAGCATTAATGACTTTTGTTTCGTTTTCAGAAGTTCTTTGAAATAGAATGAAAACAAAATAATGAAACAAGTATAATCCCTACTTAATATTATAAATACGAAAGTAACTCTGTCTGTCTGTTACGCTTTCCCGCTTATATACCTCTCAACCGATTTTGATGAAATTTGCCACAGACGATCTTTAGATCCTGAGAAAGGACATAGGCTACCTTTTATTGTAAAAAAAAAACTATTCCACGCGGACGAAGTCGCGGGCACAGCTAGTAAAGCAGAATGCTTTGCACTTTAACACACGATAGATGACACACGCGGAAAGACTATCTGTCACTTTCTTACGTCTCTAGTTAGACAGTGACAGGTATAATCTATCGCGCGCGTCTCTACTAAACTTGCGCCTTACTACGTTGGTCGTAGTAAATTTTCATCAGCGTCATGGATGACGTTTTTATGTTAAGCTGTTTAATTTGGAAATTAAACAGCTTAAAATACAAGCTTTTCACATAAATAGACTTTTGAAACACGAACGAGTGTTGAACCTGTGTTAGCTCTGAGCTCGCAACATCTTTTGAGAACTGCACAATATCACCTGAAAGCGGAATTTTTCTTTTGTAATTTGATGCGAGTGGTTTGTGCGGTGTGTTGTATGTGATGTAGTTTTAGCTTTGACGGGAATTTTTACTGTTTGTTAATGCTTGACTTAAATTTTGTTTTTTAAAAGTACTGGCGAGAAAGTAATTTCAATTCTAAGCGTATTGGTCTCTGCATCATAGCTCTTAAGAGGAAATGGAGCGGTCATATTTTGTATGGAAACGTAGTCCCCTGATTCCTCGCTGGATATTACCCGTAGAACAATGATTTTTTACATTAACAATCTAATGATTATATTAGCATGTTCCTATGTTTTCCTTTTTTTCTTTATTGAATTATTAAAGGAGATATTAACCTTCAAAAACATGAAAAATTGGTAAGTTTTTTCCGTCGTGTTCAAACCTCTAGAAACCAATTTTAACATAATTATATCAAAATATAAGAACATAGAAACACAGTTATGACATTTTTTAAACATTTAATGAAAAAACATATTTAATCGGTTAAGTTTTGGAGAAGAAATCAGGGGACTACGAAACGTTGTTTTTGAATAATTTTCATAGGTATTTTCGGTCCGAGCTGTAGTTGTTCTTATCGCACTCGACGTCGTCTGGGCAGGTCACGGCGCGATAGCAATAGATTTAGCAAATACCTATTCCTATTTTTCAATTCCCTCGACCGGCATATTTCCTCTTAAAAGGGGTAACTACAATGCTTTGCATTGTTGATAGAGGATTTAAAACAATAGTGGAGCTGAGTTTTGGATACTGGACTAGGAGTTTAATGATGTTAAAGTTAATAATAAAAACCAGTGTCATTTTCTCTATTCGCGCTTTGCTATGCTAAGACGGCAAATTAGGAGTTGAGTGATGAAAAGATTTGATAAAATCTTCGTACTTATAGATTTAATGAGTTTAAACACAACGACATTGTTTCCATAAAGCCCTGCGCAGACTATAAATTATCCGCGACGGACTTTTTAGTCTGTGAAAATAGAGCGTATGGAATTATATGCAGTAACGCACACGACGCGTTAAAAGTCCGGCCCACAATGCATACAATCCGCGCTAACTTTTTGTGCGCCGCAGACTCAATCGCACAAAAAGTCTGTCGCCTGCGCTGCGCCTAATGGCCTTAAGTTAAGTTGTGCTGGTCCCGCCTGGTGAGTCAGACCGTTCGAGCCATCGCATTGTCCGCTCTTGTTTCTCTTGGCGGCGGAAATAAATGCGGTACAGTATCGAGAGCAAGCGATAGGCGACGAGCGATTCTGTTTGGGCTAAATAGAGTAAGGCGAGTTAGTTGTAGCATGAAAAAAAGAAACATTATTGTAGACTTCTATCTAAAAATAAACTAACAAATATTGCAAGGTTTTTCCAAGAAGAGGTGTTGTTTTGATATTCAAAGAAAATGATTATTTTTAATTACAAATGATCCTATGTTTATTTCATTACGTCAGATCAGGAAAATAACTATCAGAATCATGCTTACAGGTTTGTTTATCCTTTCCATGAATTTTCCATAACCAAATCGCATAGTTGCTTCCCTGTGTCCACAAATTCCATCTTTGAGGACTTTACATAGATTTTAATTTAGATATTCCAGTGATTTCTAAAGCTGTGAACAATAGCATCTGAATTTAACCGAATTTCTGTTAAAATAAACAATAGGAACGTCAGTTTCCTTCTAGTTAGATCTGCTGGAGAATTGAACAAGTAAATTGCATTAAGTTCAGCGCAATTCCATTTGAAGTGTCCATTTTGTTGCAACTAACGTAACGCTTGGGAACGCTTGATTTTCTTGTTTCACTTTTTAATCTCGTTGCTGTCGAAATGTATTAACTCTGGGGTATAAAGCTACTAAATTACATTTTAAAGATGCAATGGAAATTGTACTTAATTTTAATGACGTTTGTCACGTCTAGTATTAAATTTATCAACGGCCTAATAATAGTTACATAGTTTTATTTAAATGCACTGACGGTAAAATTATCCGATCAGACATTTTTTTTTGTATGGTACATGTATTTCCGAAAATGCGTGCTTATAATATGTACTTCCTTTGTGCTTAGAAAATTCCATTTCTTTCATGGATGTGATGAACAGTGATTAAAGAAATAAGTAAATAAGGTAACTAACATGTCACTATTGTGTTTCTTTTATCTAATGTAGATGTGTTCTATGTTACATGTGTTCTACCTAAAATTATGATCAAAGTGGCTACTAAACATGAAATAATCATGGTTTTGACGTAGAGTTTCGTGTGCTCTGCCCCCTCCATTTGAGAATACAGGCGCGATGTATCTATGTATTTATATAATATATGTATTTATGAACAAAGCACCCGCTTCTCCCTTGTACCACGCGCCTCGTTATTGTGGCAACTTTCTCCGCGATACCATCGGACAGCTGCGCCTGCTTCGCCGATCTAGACCGGGCTATTTATAGATCATTTGTTTCTTTGTTTGTGGCGGCAATTATAACGCTTTATGAGGTTCTAAGGCAAATTTTGGGGCTCGTTCGTAATTTATTGCACCTGAGGAAGTAAATTTGTAATAAATTAAAATTTTGTTCAGATTATGTCGGTGCGTTTGTTTACAGAAATGTCGTTAAAACACGTGATAAAGGATCACGAGGATTAAAAAACGACGTACAAAGAACGTCTGAATTGTATTAATTTAGTTATATTTATGTACAGCCCCATAGTGCATAATTAGGCATTAAAATAGGCATAATTCGTTACGGAATTCGTCCTTCGGGCTCATTTCTCAAACTGTATATTAATGCTACATTCAGCTACAGTCACAAAAATAACTATTTTCATCACACTCGTTCATTAATACCAGCGCATATCCTATATGACAAAGGTCTAAATTGTACCCGTGGGAGTTATGACAGTGCAACTAGCGCTAGCGCATTTTCTGCAATGTTTACTTTTCCTCGAAAATGTAATGAAAATCTTTGTGTGTCACGGATAGTAAATGAATTAAAAAATCGAGTCACAAAAGTCTATCAGACTCTCGTTAATATCTTTTTTACGCCCCTTAATTCACAATGTAGTATTAAATTAAGGCTTTTAAATAGGTAAAATAATAATATTAATCGCTATAGCTCAACGATAAATAGTGGTAGAGAATATCGTGATTACAGTTTTTAATGAATCTTTACTTGATCGGCTATAGTGACATGCGAACGATAAAATCGCCGTTACGGAACATTACCGATTGTTATCTGATTGCATTATAACCTTTTTATGCTAACAAACTAACATTATAATTACCTGATTATCGTGAACACTTAAAACGTTCTTTTAGCCTTTTTTTAGAGAGAAAAACATGTAAAAAAGCAAACAATAAGGTGAATTACAGCTAACCTTTGAGAGAGATGGAGGAAACTTATTTTTCGACTAAACAGAGGCTACACTGAACACGGTGAAACGTAGTAGGCATATTTATGAAACGGTACTGAAAAAAACGTAGTAATTGTACCTACTTTATTTTAAGCGACATCCACGGAAGAAATAATAGATAAAAAGGGTAATTCTTCTGCCCGATATCGCACTTTTTTAGTCGGCCGTGTCAATAAGTTAATGGGGTTCTATAAGCCTTAAAACTAGTATGAACTGTTGTTCTAATTAATCATTTAGTAATCCTAAACCGAAACACCAGAAAAAGGGGGTCGCGAAAGACTCGAGCGCATTTTGTATGGAGATTGACTTCTGTAGTAGCTGTCTGTTTTGTGGTCGCACTACGAGAAAGAAAACCGGCCAAGTGCAAGTCGGACACGCGCTCAAAGGTTTCCGTACCAAAAACTGCCAAAAAAATAAAGTATTTTGTATGGGAGCCCTTTAAAGACTTATTTTATTTTATTATAAATATTAACTTTTGTAAGATATCGAAATAACTAAATATTATGCCAATGTATCAAGTCAAGTCAAGTCAAGGCAACGGTGTCAAGTGTCTACCTGTCACCGTTATTAATGTCGACCCTAAGACACTAACAATTAAATCCCCATTATTGTATGGGAGCACTCACAGACAGTTACTTTATTTTATTTTAGCATTTGTTGTTATAGCGGCCACAGAAATAGGAACATAAACTGTGAAAACTCCAGTCTAGATAGCACGATTCGTGAGATACAGCCTGGTGACGGTCGTACAGACATCGAAGTTTCAGTAACAGGGTCCCGTCACCCTTTGGGTACGGAACCCTAAAACACTGCTCTAAGAAAATTGTCAGGCGGTACATTTACCCGATATCCGAGCGATTCTTATTCAGGTCGTGGAGATAGAATAGCGCCTTTTGTTTCATTGGTACATTTGTCCTTTTGAGATAAGGTTATCCTGTCCGATTGTACCCTGGAGCCTTAGGTTTTAGGCCGGGAATACCTAAATACTAAATTCCTATAGACGGTCACGTATCATGTAATAAAGTAAAGCAATTTATTTTTTTAGGCGATAATCTTCAGAGTATGTGCTGGTAAAGTACATACATACATCACGCGTGTATTTCTATAATGCGGTAGGCAGAGCATACGAAACGCTACATAGATAAAACCAAGACTATTTCACGTTTCGTGGTTCTACTTCTAGTATATTTTTTCAGGTTTTTAGTTGGCAGGTATAATAGTCACAGGTTGTTAGTCTGTTGTCTCAAATATAATATCTTAGGTAACCTATTTCCTTCGCCGCCTCTTAAGACATCCACGGAAGAAATGGGGAGGTTTTATTCTAAACCTGATAGCGACGCAACACGTATTGGACGACTTAGTGTGTTTTTTTTTATAATTTATAAAACATCTGTTTATTCGTATTTAGTAATTTCAAATACGCTAAACTAATATTATTTTTTATTACAGGTACGTGGCTAAAACTTGACTGCCAATGAGGAAATCCAGTAAGTCATACACAACTCAAAATTTAAAATGATGAAAAAAAGTTCGCGTTTAGCCCACTCTGCATTTTACGATGAAAAAAGCGGGCGCTGTGAATATTTGCATGCAGTGGGGCGACTTCAAGCCCAATTAAGAAGTGCACGCTAACTTTTTACTGACAGTCACGCGTCGTAGTTTTAAGTTAAAAATGAAAGTTTAATATTAATTAATAATTTCGATATCCATATTTTTATCCCTGGGAAAAACATGAGATGTTAGTTTGCCGTTTGCATATTTAAGGTATACTTTTAAGCAAATGTTATTATTATAATATTATTCCTCTATTATCTGAGGTTAATTTAAAATTTTAGGATACAATATTTTCATGTAAGTAATACAGGATTATGAAGGTTTAGTTTTAACGCCATCTTGAAAGACAATTTGTATCTATTTACATTACTGATTGCAGCCCACACAGTGACTAATAATTTAGTGCACAAACTTCCAGCATTTTTTTTAAGCGATTGCAGCCCAAAGAATGAACGAACCTGTAGCAAAATTGTATAAGTGATTGCAGCCCAAAGAATGAACGAAACTGTAGCAAAAATTGTATAAGTGATTGCAGCCCAAAGAATGAACGAAACTGTAGCAAAATTGTATAAGTGATTGCAGCCCAAAGAATGAACGAATCTGTAGCAAAATTGTATAAGTGATTGCAGCCCAAAGAATGAACGAACCTGTAGCAAAATTGTTTAAGTGATTGCAGCCCAAAGAATGAACGAACATGTAGCAAAATTGTTTAAGTGATTGCAGCCCAAAGAATGAACGAACCTGTAGCAAAATTGTATAAGTGATTGCAGCCCAAAGAAAGAACGAATCTGTAGAAAAATTGTATAAGTGATTGCAGCTCACACAGTGACTGTAATAAATTAGTGCACAAACTTTCAGCAATTTTTTAAAGTGATTGCAGCCCACACAGTGACTCAGTGACAGTGTCAGAAAGTGAGTTTGTTTGTTTGTTTGTTTGTTTGTTTGTTTGTTCCGCTTTCACGCCGTAACTACTGAACCGATTGCTTTGAAATTTTTCAGACGTAAAGATAGAAGTCTGGATTAAATAATAGGCTACTTTTTATCCCGGAAAAATTGATGTTCCCGAGGGAAAACAAAAATATAGTTTGATTGATAGATCGATTTCGGTCGATGACCGATCGATAGATGATAGATCGATGGCGCTGTGTGTCATTTGAAACCGAGAAGTTTTCTTATAGTTGTGCTTTATACCGCAATATAAGCGAGTTCCACGCGGGCAAAGCCGCGGGCGGAAAGCTAGTAAACATTATAATAATATAAGGCTAGGAAGGAATACACAATGTTCGTAGCTTGCACATTGTTCTGCAAGTAGCTTGCACGCATATGTCATATTTGTACATACAAATCTACTGACAGCTCTCATCAGGCTGACATAACTGCGTGCAAGTTATTTGCACGAAAATGTGCCAGCTATAGGCATATATTCCTAGCCTTAGGTACAAGTCCCCGTCATCTATCGTTGCAAGGTTTTAAGTAATGTGGGTAGTTTGCGCATCGCTTTTCTATGGACAAAACGACGCTTACTTACCCCTAACTTAAATCTTGCCAAATTATATTTCGAGGACCGTATCTTTAATAGTCATAGCAATAATTTGCTGAATACATTCTGCTTCTAAGTTACACTATAGGAAATGTCGTACCGAGTCGAACCTAAACTCCGCTTTCCGTCTGGTCTAGATATATTTAGCTGCCCTAGGTATGCTTAGGGCTTGTAGACATTCTAATTCCGCCGCGTCTATTTTAGGCGTGGGTGCAACGTACGCGCATCGGCGGAATCAATGTCAACGACCACGCACAGTGGGTTGGTAGAGAGGGTCTCAGACAATAAAAAAAAATACAATACAAGGCCCTGTGCAGGCGACAGACTATCCGCGACGGACTTTTTAGTCTGTGAAAATAGAACCTATGAAATTATATGCAGTAACGCACACGACGCGCAAAAAGTCCGGCGCACAATGCACACAAACCTAGCAGACTTTTGCGCGCCGCAGATTCGATCGCACAAAAAGTCTGTCGTCTGCGCTGCCCCTTATAATTACGCCTGTGTTCCTAGATAGGGATAGGCAGAGCACACGTGACAGACGAAAGCATGACTATTTTACGTTAAAGCCACTTCTAGGATGATATAGGTTTAAAACAAAATTTAATAAAAGATATTTTTCTTATTATTTATTTCATTAAAATAATATGCCAGCCCCGTTAAAACAACTCAAACAAAAAAAATCAGAAACAACTAACTACATAAACTTAAAATACACTTATAAAACATTTTGGCAGCAACACAGTCAGGTTCAGATAAAATAGATAAAAAACATCCTACGTTCAATTCAGAAGTTGCCGAAAAATTATTTCCCTAACAGCTTCTGTCCGGACGCACTCCATGAGCAAAATAAATGATGGACATCTTCAAATGAAAGAGATGATAATAACAGTGACAAGTTGCGAGCTTGTCGCCTAAAACGTACATCTAAACCTATTTCCTTAGTCGCTTCTTATGACATCCACAGAAGAAATGTAGAAGTGTTATTCTGAGTCTGACACCACACCGGTAGCTCTTTCGTTTATGTTAATCTATACTAATAACATAAAGAGGAAAGATTTGTTTGTTTGTAGTGAATAGGCTCAAAAAATACTGGGCCGATTAAAAAAAAAACACTATTAGAATGCTACATTCTTCCGATTTGACATAGGCTACATTTAATTTTGAAAAAAAAAATAGAGATCATTGGTAATCGTCAATAATGTACCCAAGGTTGTAAAAAAAAATCCAAATTTCCAAAAATAAATAATTGTCTACCCCGTGCGAAGCCGGGACGGGGTGCTAGTGTTTGATACTTTCCTAGTAGTGGCTACAAACGTATAAAATAGTGGCTTTGATCATGTCACGTTTTGTGTCCTACATCATTTGGGGTACAGGTGTGATGTTTACATATGTTTAGAAACAATACAAAACAGTTATACACTTGGCAAAAATACTCGTCTTATTTTGTCCAATCCGTCTTGTGCCAGCCCACTGTGCATTGCAATTTCCACAACCGGAGCTCCACAAATACGAACAGCGAAATTAAATTTACATTACACATGAGATGTTATACATCCTGCAGTACATGAACTACAGATTACTATTATGTTAAACTAAGTAAGTACTTACATTTTTATTACTCTGACATGTAATCAGGTTTAGTGAACACAATCCTATCGTGGAATAGATTTAACCCTTAATTTGGCAGTGTATGGTGTGCCATACATACCACAAGACTATCTTTTTCTATTTTTTTTACAATTATTTTTTGTAGGATGTCAACGGGGCAATGAGGCTTGAACGCAGGTTTTGTTCTTAATGCTGCCAAATTAAGGGTTAAAGCAAAAACCGTAAGAGAATTTTGCAAATAAATAAAGTAAATTAGGAAATACACTTAGGACGCCTTTAGTTCAGTGGTTGTAGATGGCTACTTATTTTCCCCCTATAACATAAAAATGTGTTTCATTACTATATTAAAACGCGATCAACGTAATTACTATTTTAGAATAATATTTCAAAAAAAAGTTCTACGGTTTTGTAATTTGTTTTATCAGACGAATCATAATTGTATTATTTTTTTTGTTTTAGGAATTTCTAAACTATTTTTTATTGACAAATGTGAATGTAACAGGTTATCAGTCCAGCGTCTAAGTCATACCTTAAACTATTTCTTTAGTAGCCTTTCGCACACATCCATGGAAAAAATGGAGAGGTGTAATTGTATATTGCTAGCACCACGCATTGTATTGTGCACCAGATATTGTGTTTTTAACAACTCTATAAACCTGTGTTTTTTGTAACTTACATAATCACGACGAGTCAAATAACACCCTTCATGCCAAAATCCATCAAGCCGTTCAAGCTAAAAGACGCTCGAAAAACATGACCTCTGTTTTTTCGGCAGTCGGGTAAAAATACCTACTAATATACTTATTTCTCTCGTCAAAATTCTGATGCAGGATTTCAATTCCGAGCCTGTAAAATTGAAAACTGGAATAATCTCAACGTACAGTCTGTATTAGATTTGCGTACGAACTAGCGGGTAAAAATTGAATGCCGTGGGGTTGGCAAAATTGAATGCCACGGGTAAAGTTGAATGCGACCGGGGTAGCGGGGAAAATGGATGCCCAAGCGAATGCAGAGAATAGGCGACGTGCGTGTTGTGTGAGATTTTGTGTGATATCTCGTGCTTGTGTGAGCTAGGTGAATTATTAGAACTAGGGACGGTACGGAGCTCGTACCCTGATTCCGATACGTCGGAATTCCTCAGATACCGATGATTTTAATCGGAGTTTTGACCGGAGGTCATCAGTGATTTACACCAAGCCTGTGTTACTTAATTGAATATGATCAGTATGCTACATCTTACCTTATGTTCGGCCGTGGTAGCCCAGCGGATTGACTTCGGTCTCTCATGCAGAGGGTAGTGAGATTGAGTCCCAGTAATAATTCAAATCCAATAAATAGGATTTCGATACTAAATTCAGATAAAACCACCTTCATTACATCCCTATGTACGATGCAAGAATCGGGGAAGATAAACCTTACAGTGTGACATTCCTTAGGTACTTTTATTTTTTGTTTTTATTAATGTTATCAGCAAAAGATTGAAGTGGAAAGTTTCTTGCTCAGTGCGGGCAACCTAGTAATAAAAAAATGGATTATGACATTATTATCCCCTTTGTGACTGATTATCGTGTCACGTGCCGACAGATGGCGTTGTATTCCCATTAATTATCCTCAGGGTTGCCCGCACAATAAAACTTACGGCGAGATTAAACGCCAGGTGTTGCCAGCATCGTTGTATTTTCTCGAGGAAAAGTTAATTGCTTTGTTTGTGGCTACCTGCGACATATATATCGTGGAAATGGATGCTTCGTTGTATAGAATTATTTAATCTAAGTGATTTTGAGATTAATAAAGAGGGACAGAAATAATTGTAGCTCAACTCGAGGATAATCTTTTTATTGACCATCATAAAACTTGAAAATAAACAAAATGTTTAAAACTACCAAAACAATAGGTATTAAAAAAAATGAGAAAATACTACTTATTCTATGTTTTGATAAATACTATTCTAAGGATTGATTAAGATCCGGAGTACAAAAGACTGGCAATATTTTCTGATTTTCATAAAAAAATATATGAAAATTCCGGTAAAAAAACTTCATTTCCGGCCACCCTGTATAGATAGATAGATAGAGCATTATGAGCTGAAATACAAGTCATGTATTTTATATCTGAAAGTGGTGAACAGCAATAACCGCTTCAGATAACGTTTCGGTCACATTATTACGTGATAATGAAGTGTTAGAACTGATAATGGTTAAAAAAGTTACTGTAAATTTTTGCCACTATTCTTACAATTTCTTCATTTGTCTGGATTAATACTTCCTGATGAATTCCTTTGGGAACCAGCTGGTAGCATGGTAAAGTTTTCATTTTACTTTGAGCTCTCACTGGTACAGTCGCTCGTATAAAACAGGGCTCAACTACATACTAAGCACGCGTAGTTGGCGAATTCCAATTGCTGGAAATTAACCAGTATCAAACTGACTAAGGTTCTGAGTTGACAGGTATAATAGAGACAGGTTGCTAGCCCGTCGCCTAAAATATCCCTAAACCTATTTCCTTAGTCGCCTCTTACCACATCCACGGAATAAACGGACAGGTGATATTCTAAATCTGACACCACACGGTACAAAAATAAATTATTGTTTTTTTTTTCAAGCCTAGTATATCCCACTGCTGGGCTAAGTCCTCCCACTTCTTCCGCCACTGAACTCGTCCCTATCCTTCATTAAATTAATTAATTTTAATAATTAGATTTAGTTTATTCTCGTCTGCTTAAATTGAAACTAAGTGCTGTTGCTTAAGCTGACATAGGTACAAGCCTCAAAAACAGTTCTCATTTTGAAGCTTGCGTAATCTTCCGTTAGCTCAATCAATAGTTCCTGCACTATCCCCCCAGGGGGGAGAAGCCAGCTATCGGCAAGGTTACGCGACCACTACAGCTGCTTGAAGTAGCCAAGCTATGCTAAGAAAAGTTTGCATCATACTCAAGGCATGTGTACTGGATTAAAAATAATTTACATGTGGTGTCGGGTTAGGAATAACACCTCTCCATTTCTTTCGTGGATGTCGTAAGAGGCAACTTAGGAATCAGGTTAAAGTACATTTTAGGGGACAGGCTATAAAAACCTGTCAACTAAAAACCTAAAAAGAATATGCTAGAAGTGGCCACGAAACGTGAAATGGCTTTGTCTGTGTAGTTTTTCATGCGCTCTGCCTACCCTATTAGGGAATACAGGCGTGATGTATGAATGAAAAATATGTCATTCTATTAGTCCGTTAGTTACATTATGGAAAAATATGAGACACGTATTTTTTGGTCTATCAAATAATTAAACATCGACAAAAGTCATCATGAAACATCCAGAGTGGGTGCTTGTGACGAGCTTGTGAAAATGGTACCACTTAGTGACGTCATTTGAAACTTCAGGGCAGTGTATCCTCGTTATTTCTTATTTATCAAGTAAAAAAGAAAATACGTGTGCAATATTTTTTAGTAATCTATCTGAGAGAGTAAAAAGTTTTTTTAGTCAATTACCCAATTGATTATTATTCAGATTATTCATGATTAATATTAAAATAAAGTAAACTCAACATGAATATTAATATTAAGTATTTATTTCATGCAACTAGCATGAAAAAGTTTTCGCGTATTCACATTCATCATGTCTGCATTTCGTAATGGAGTAGGCAGAGCATACGAAATGAGGCACAAACAAAACCACGTTTTATAGCCACTTCTAGCATAATTTCAGGTTTAAAAATAAATGCAAGAGTCGACTCTGGGAAAGGGTTGTGGGCGATGGGCCAGCAACCTGTCACTGTAATAATATCACGTTTAACCATCTGGTTACCATGAAATTGCTGAAAGTGGCACTGGATTTTTGAATTCATGTGCTTTGCCTACCCCTCTTGGGAATATAGGCGTGAGAATATGTATGTATGTATGTAAATACCTATCGCTCTCAAGTCCAGTGGATACACAGCCTAAGCATTTCACAAAATGGCCGAATAGTTTGAATACATTTTGCTTTCGAACACGATTTTGATCGGAAAAGCTTTTGTGTTGTTGAATGGGTTCAAATATATTTATGTTAACCAGGAATGTATGAACAAAGAGATTGGTTCTCTTTGTTTTGACGAAAACAAATACTTTAGTTATAGACCTGCCAATTATTTGTGACTATTGTTCTTGTAATAGTCACATACATACACAAATCGCGGCTGTATTCCCATATGGAGTAGTCTGACCACACGAAAGGGTACGGTCAAAACCATAACTATTTGTTTCCGCTCGTTCCCTAAATATCAGAATTGCAAAATACTAGATTGCCGACATACCTGCTCATCAAAACATCAGATTCCCGGAATACCAGATTTTCTATATACTAGGTGCGTTTTTATTATAGTTTTGTAAAGTACCATGTTCTCAATACACCATTTTCCATTTAAAACCGAATTCCTCTAATACCAGATAACGAAAACACCAGGCTCGCAAAGGCTGTTTCGATATAAAAACGAACATAGTTTAAAGAAAATCTGGTATTCCGGGAATCTGATCTTTTGATAAGCAGGTAATGTCGGCAATCTAGTATTTTGCAATTTTGATAATTAGGGAACGAGCGCTTGTTTCGCGTTCTATGTCACTACTTGTAGTTTTTTTTTGGATTTCAAGAAGTTCAATAGTGACAGGTTGCTGCCCTGTCTGTCAAAATAAAAGATAACCTTTTTCCTTAGTAACCTTTTACACCATTTACTGAAGAAATGGAGAGGTATTATCATGCTAATGCATAGTTATTTGTGGAATCCCAGCTTGCCGCCTTTTCAGTTGTTGTTTGTGCGTCGTATAAACATACTAACTTTTGCCCGCGGCTCCGCTCCCGTTAAATTCGGGGTATCACAGAAGAGACAGCACACATACCAATTTATAGCTTTCTACATTGAAAACTTCCACTCCTCACTTTAGGGAAATGGGGGGTTTTGAAGAGACAAAAAGTAGCCTATGTCACTCTCCATACCCTAAACTATCTCTACCAAAAAAATCACATCAATCCATCGCTCCGTTTAGCCGTGAAAGACGGACAAACAAACAAACAAACAAACAAACATACATACAAACACACTTTCACATTTATATATTGGTACGGATTTGTGAATATCTTTCAAAATTATTACATGAATGTAGAGTTATTTATATATGTGACTGTAAGTAGGTATATGAAATGAAAATGAAATGAAAAACGTTTATTTCGGAAATTGATCCATATGATGTTAGTAAAACTTAATCTAATTTGAAACCACTATTGTTAGT
>BHDV01065269.1:33321-68838 GCA_005406045.1 Adoxophyes honmai | reverse complement strand
CACACCCGAGTGACCCGAGGCCATTATTATTAAATAGACACTGCAGTCTGACACGCTCGACAGCAGCGGTGCGCGCGCGGTGACTATGATAAGGCTTTCAGATACTCATAATATTTTAAGAAATTGCCTTTCAGGCATAATTTCTGGGATAACTTCGTTCATAGATTAATTCCTATCAGTACCTCTGCAACCGTCAATAACTACATTATTTTTTCTGGCTACTATCACAACTAACTTGTACGTGGGTAACACTACCAAAGTACTTGAAGCAAATGCCCGCCCCTATTTGCTCGAAGTTAAGCACCCTTGTAGGGGTTCGCCACAAAAACTTATGATCAGGCGTCAAGCAGCCTTCAGAATACTTCGCCCTTGGAACTAGCCTAAAAGGCCAAGGTCAGCCTGAAAAATATTGATCAAATTCCTAGGCGTTGTCGTTGAGGTGTATAAAAATACGTGTGCTGTTGGGTTTAGAACAACTCTATGGCATAAATATGGGCATTGACGAGCAGTTTTTCGCAGTCCCGACTTACGTGGTGTCGCTCCAAATGCTTTAGAACTAGATTTCCTCACTCACTGGCGTCACTCTGGCTCTTTAGGTTTCGACTGGGCGGGCTATTAGGAGGAGCACTAATTGTGACGAAATTGTGGTTTCTGATTACGACGAAGAAACATTACTTAATTATACAACTGCGGCTACTATTTGTTGTAAATATTATTATTATACTCACCAAAAAAAAAAAATTCACTCGTGTCAATTTGTAAAATGAGTTTTCGCTAGAACCAAGTGACCGAACGGACGCCATTGGAATGACGATCACACATTCACGGACAGTTTGGCAGTCGCGTCTTACGAATTCAGTGGAAGAATGAGAGAGTTGTGTCCTGGCTGACCCATGGCAAACCCGAATCCCTTTTACAATTTTGATAAAATTTATTTTGCGCTGTAATGTTACTAACAGAATGTAACAAAATTCAAACGTTAATGTATTAAAGTTGATACAGAGTAATACATACATACATACATACATACATATTCTCACGCCTGTATTCCCATGAGGGGTAGGCAGAGCACATGAATTCATAAAATCCAGTGCCACGTTTAGCGAATTCAGGGTAACCAGATGGTTAAACGTGATATTGCAGTGACAGGTTGCTAGCCCATCGCCCACAATACACTAGCCCTTTCTCAGAGTCGACTCTTACGACACCCACGGGAAGAAAGGGGGAGGGCTATTCTAACCCGTCACCACACGGGGCCATACAGAGTAATACGACAAACATTTCAAGCAAAACCAAGTCTAGAATTGTCAACTGCCTTACAATATTTGCATCATTTGCAAGTGCTACTTCTAACAGCCCGAGCTAAACTAATAGGTGTCAAGACCGACTATAAATCCAGCTGATAAACAATATTCATCCCTGTCTAACCCACCAGCCTGTAATCTACCCATCTCTCTTCAACATAGCGTGATGTAACTACACAAAAACGTTCGTAATTTGAAATTGAGATGACACAATTAGATTTGACGTTTCGTATTGAGATTTCGTGAATATAAACGAGCCAATAGCCTTTCGGTGTTTAAATTTCGAACGATATCGCGATTGGGTGCGATATCAGAGTTGAAAAATGGCCAGTTTCAATATTTGAACTGACTGAGTATTTAGTTTTGATTGACGCAGAGAACATGAACATTTGGTTCAAAATTAAATTATTACATAGTATAATACATCACACTTGTATTTCCAAATAAAGTAGGCAGAGCGAACGAAACGCTACATAGACAAAACCATGACTACATCACGTTTCGTGGCCACCTCTAGCATTTTTTTTGGGTTTGAGTTTTGAGGTATAATAGTGACAGGTTGCTATTCTGTCGCCTAAATATTATGTCCTTAGTCGCCTCTTACGGCATTCACGACATGTTTAGTCATCCGTAGTTTTATTTGGTAGATAGCTATGACTAAATCAACTGACTACTAATAAACCAGCTCATGGTAAACGAATCTATTACTACACCATTTTAAAACAGTTCAAAAGTACTTGTCTCCTTCATCGCTTGTACTTCTAATCTAAAATCGTTGGACTCTAAAAGTGCTCAACGTATTCTAAATTGCTCAAGGCTCAGTGCTCAAGGCTCCAAAGTGCTCAAGTCGAACTATAAAATGCTCAAAGCAGAAATAAATCGCGATCATTGGGAACCTGTTCCAAGTACCGATACCGTCTAGCATTTTAGTATTTAGCTCGTAAATCTAGATTTGTTCCTCAGATTAGCTTCAGTCAAAGACTTTGATGTTAATGTCGAGTTATATAGGGTGTCCCACAGCAATGCCGGATGGAGAGAAAGTAGATTGAATATTGTAGATAGAATGTTTTACTGAGAAACACCATACATAAACATACATACAATCACGCTTCTGTTCCCAAATAGGATAGGCAGAGCACACGAAACGTGACATACACAAAACCATAACTATGACTATTTCACGCTTCGCCGCTTCTAGCATATTTAGGTTTTAAAACAGATGGAAGCGGTAGTAGTTATAATAGTGACAGGTTGCTAGCCTGTTGCCTAAAATATACCTAAACCTATTTCCTTAGTCGCCTCTGACGACATCCACGGAAAAAATGGAGAAGTGTGATTCTAAATGTAACACTACACGATAAACATGTAAAAGTCATGTTTTAGTCTATGTAGCATTTGCACGTTGTGTTACATTATTTTTAACCAATTGATTCCTGACCCGCCTTTGAACTCATTTACAGTGAACACAGTGACAGCATTTTATTATATTTTATTTTATCGGAGTACCAACAGACGTAAATGTTTACAATATTTTATATTATTTTGATTTATTTTGAGAGCATTCTACGATAGGTCAGAAATCAACTGAACAAATCACCAAGAAGCGCCTACAATTTCACTAGCAGCAAAAAATACCCAATGTGCCCCGGGAATTAGCTATGGAAATACAGTCTGAAATGGATTTTAACGGCCAATGAATAAGGTTGATATCACAATGGGGCGCCGAGTTAAGCTGGCACACAATGGGCTCAGGAGACAATGGAATAAAAGTATGAATCTTATTTAAGCCTTTTAAATGATAATGAACAGCTTTTATGAGAATATAAAATGGTAATAAAGATAAACGGATAACTCACGTCTACAATCAAGTTAAACTCGGCTTCTTGGAGTAAAGCTTTCGTAATGAAGCGTAATGTTATAGTTCTGTAGCCAAAAGGCAAAGAATGGGACCCCTATAGATGCTTGTCTTTCTGCCTGTCTGTCTGTCCGTCCGTAGGTAAGTCACACTTGTCACAGTCACTTTTTTCCGAAACTATAAGAACTATATCTACTGTTGAAATTTGGTAATTAGACGTATTCTGTGATGCGCATTAAGATTTTTATACAAAAATAGAATACATAATTAGAATTTAGAATTATAACTCACAATTATTTTTCCATCAAACCCATATCTGTAGTATCTATGCATACATACGTACATACATATTCTCACGCCTGTATTCCCAGGAGGGATAGGCAGAGCACATGAATTCAAAAATCCAGTGCCACGTTTAGCAAATTCAGGGTAACCAGATGGTTAAACGTGATATTGCAGTGACAGGTTGCTAGCCCATCGCCCACAATAAACTAACCCTTTCCCAGAGTCGACTCTTACGACACCCACGGGAAGAAAAGGGGAGGTGCTATTCTAACCCGGCACCACATCTATGCATAGATCTTCAAAAATGATATTGAGATTTCTAACATAATTATATTTTTTTCTAATATGAATAGTTTGCGCGAGACACGCCTCTAACTTCTCAAATAAATTATTAAACAATGCGATAATACAGTAACTTCCACCGTAAATTGGTTTGAACGAGATCTAGTGCAAGTGCCTACTTTTTTAAAACGTCATAAATGGTAAATCGCAATTGACCTTTCATTTATAGTCAATAGTACGGAACCCTTGCCCGAGTCCAACTCGCACTTGGCCGGTTTTTCACAGTCCAGCGCAAATGCAGCTTTTACAACCTCATTTGTCGTTACAAACAGCCTATAAAACCATCTGTAGCCCGAGACCTGCAAATAACGTCCCTGAATAAAAAAATCCGCAAACAATTCAATAATACTAACAACAAAAGCTATAGGCACTTGGAGAAAAGAACTAAAATGCTACTGAATCCCCAGATGCCTAGGTATTGGGAAAAGCACCGTGAATTCTTACCGATAAAACTCAATTTGGGGTGGGGTCGTAAAAATCAGTCGATACTAAGATCGTAAAGTTTTGTTGCTTTTCGTGCCGTGGGGTGCAAGTGACAAGAGGTAAGAGGATCAATTGACATACGTACAATTACGTCCATGTTCCCAAATAGAGTAAGCAGAGCACACAAAACGTGACATAGATAAAACTATGACTTTTCACGTTACGCAGCCGCTTTTAGGATAATTTTAGGTTAAAAAAGAGGTGTTTTAGGTTAAGAGGTACAATAATAAAAGAACTTCTCTCTCGCCTAAAGCTCTAAAGTATACCTCCATATTTCCTTAATCGCCTCTTACAACATCGTCGAAAGAAATAAAAAGGTGTTATTCCGACCCAACATCAGACAGGGCATCAATCAATTGAATGAATTGTGTGTGATACAAATTTTGACTTATTTGATTGAAATTTTGATTTAATACCATTACCAATTTTTTACCATAGAAAGAATATATAAAGAATTCGCTATGTTAAACACTGGTGAAGATTAGTGTGCACCGGAGAAGCGCGACCACGACTATTACTAAGAGTGCTACGACTATGATGAATTCTAGATAAATCCTAAATGCGTTGCCAATGCCTTTACTCACAATTTACTTTCGTAAAACTTATGATAGAGGTACAAAATAGTGACTGGTAGCATGCATAAATGCATATCGCCTAAAACATACCTAAACCTACCTTATTCGTCTTTTAAAATATCCACAGAAAAAATAGACAGTACATATAAATTGGGACATAAAATTAACTGTGAACAACGACATACTATGAAATTTATTGCATGAATAATCGCTCATTCCAGCGACTGCATTTTTGATTATCGCTTTAGCGCATAATACTGAAGGCGGTTTAGTCAATTTTCATAGCAAAGCGCTCGGCTACTGTCCACACAGTGAATAAATGATGTGCTTTGACTGGAAACTCGTGATTGCAACGTGGCTATTTAATTGAAACGTTTATTTTTGATTTATGTTTGTCAGTTAGTTTTGACGTTTTTGCATCTTTTGCTCTTTTTAAAAGTTTTAAAGATGAAATGGGATCCTTTGGTAGCAGGCAGGGGTTTTGTATTTAATCTATACTAATATAATGAAGCTGAAGAGTTTGTTTGTTTGTTTGAACGCGCTAATCTCAGGAACTACTGGTTCGAATTGAAAAATTCTTTTTGTGTTAGATAGACCATTTATCGAGAAAGGTTTTAAAATATATAACATCATGCTGCAACTAATAGGAGCGAAGAAATATTGAAAAATGCGGGAAAAACGGTGAAAATTAGCCACTATTCCACGCGGAACGGAGTCGCGGGCACAGCTAGTTGTGATAATAATAATTACTAGTTATTTACGTAAATGCTGCGTACTTAAAAAGGTATATTCAGCAACACATTTCACAAACAATGGCGCATCGGCGTCACGTATTTTATCAACCGCAACAAGCGCGTGTACCAGAATTAATTAGTTTGGTTTTCAAGATGTTCGAAATTTTAATGTTATTAAAGTGTCGGTATCAATTTTAAGATGTATACAGGTTTTTAATATAAATATGTTGTATTTGCTTACTGTATTTGATCGCCTAGTAGAGAAATTATGATACACATAATAGATAAAACAATTTAACCGTCGTGTACTTGAAAACAAGGGTCTGCAAGTAATATAATAGCCGTGAGACAAAAAAGTTGGTATAATATAATTCGTCTTTAATACAAAATACTTTTTGTACTTTACATAATAGTATAAAAAACACATACATACATACATAAAATCACGCCTCTGTTCCTAAATAATACAGGCAAACCACACGAAACATGACATAGAAAAACCATGACTATTTCACGTTTCGTAGCATAGTTTTAGGATTAAAAACACTACACAATTACCTCACTCGCTACTTAGGTAATATTTCCGTGGTTAAATCGCTGTAGCTTATGTCTTGGAGTGTGGACGATGGCGTGTGCCGCACTGAGTTCTGCATTAATAAAAATCGCAGCCGCTATGGCGAGGTAACTACCCGGTTCACGTCACCGCACAAAATTATAAACATAAAAGAACTATTAAATATGATTATAAAAATCTACGCCATTTTAGGGCATTGTTTAGTCTAATTTAATATTCAAACGGCAATGAAATATTTAAGAATGTAATAAGGTCTTAACCAATTGATTCCTGATCCACCTCAGAACGTTGTCACAATAAACGAATTAAAGTTTTTCTTTGTATGATAGTGATCAAACTCTCCCCCATGTACAGCCACCAGCATTATGTGCCACGACGGAGCGTGCAAAAATATCTGACAATGCTTACTGCCCCTAGTAACAGAGTCGTATCAGATGTTTTTGCAGCCTTATTGTATCAGATATTGGTGCTGGTGATTGTACTGGCAACACCTTTGTCGGGGTAAAAATCCCCGTCACCCCGTAATTACCCGGAAAACAATTAATATTCATTTGTCCGCTCATTACAGCGTTTATTGGAAAGTTTTATCTTGTTCGTGTTTAATTGCTTTCGAAGGTGCGACAACGGAATGGGTTTTGTAGACATTGATTGCGCAGTCGGTGGAAATGTCGATGGGTTACTATAGCACTTGGAATCTTAATTATTGAAAGAAAGAAAGGAATACATTTATTGACAATGATAAACACCAATAATTGAGCAGGGGTAGACTCAAGATTAGGTAGAGGGAAACCCTGAATAACTTTCAGGACGATTGGCAGGTGCATGCTCAGGATAGGGATGAGTGGCGGATGAAAGGGGAGGCCTTTGCCCAGCAGTGGGATTATATTAGGCTAAACTAAATAAAAAAAAGGCATTAGGTACATTTGATCTTGTCTAAAATTATCTAAACCACAAATATCTACATAGTGTGCCTCCTGTGATCAGTGATATAACTCGACTTGTACCCTTTTGTGTTTTATATTTAGAAATGATTAGAAAAAAAACTTATTATTTGGTGTATCTCACGTACTTCTAGGGGCAAAAATGAATTCCACACGCAATTTTTTTGCGCATCGTCGTCACAGGCTTGCACAGCCAGCCGCGCCGACGTCTATCTAGTTCCAAATTTAAAATATTTTTTGAATCGTCATCTGTTTTACGATGCTTGTTACAATGCTGCCAGTACGTATGTTATATTATAAAACAAATATGGAATGTAGATAATTATAATTCATTCTTAAAAAGGCAGACGATTCAATTTTTTTTTATCTGCCGACCAAGCATTCTCCGCGACTGAAGCGTTCTCTAAATGAGGCCAAAGGAAAATAACGTTAGTTGTTAACGAGGAAACGTTTCTGAAATTAACGAGTTCACGTTATGGCGGTAATTTTGTGAAAAATTATGATGTTAATGGTCACAGGGAGGGATTTTACGTGTAATTGTTATATTTAGTTACCAGCGTATAATTTAACAATATTTTTTAAAGGCAAGTTTGCGCATCGTTTTTTCTTGTTAAAGTGATGCGCGAACTTACCATTACTACAAAAATTATTGCCAAGTTTGATGCCGAGGACGATATTTAGTTTTTAGTTGTTCGTTAGCCACAATATTAGACCCAGAGATTTAATTTACACTGCGTCTTGTGAAATAATGTTAACGACTGTCTTAACACAGAGAGAAATGTTGTTCACGAAATAAATAAAGACTATTTTATGTGACTATTGCATGTGTCCCTTCAGACGTCGGGTTTGGAATAACATATCTCCGTTTCTACCGTGGATGTCGTATGAGGCGACAATGAGAATAGGTTAAAGTATGCTTTTCCTGTGTAGTGTCGGGATAGAATAACACCTCCATTTCCTCCGTGGACGTCATATGAGGCAACTGAGGATATTTCCGATTGGTTTAGGTATGTTTAAGGCGACAGACTAGCAACCTGTCACTATGATTCCTTTTCCATCTGTATTCAAACCTAAAATTATGCTGGAAGTGTGTGCGAAGCGTGAAGTAGTCATAATCATGGTTTTGTCTATGTCACGTTTCGTGTGCTCTCCCTACCCCTTTTGGGAGCACAGGTGTGATTGTATGTATGTATACAGTATGTAAACTTACTAAAACCATTTATTGAAATCCGAGCATATTTAGGTGATAAATAACGTAATGGCATAACTTACTGGCGTCCTAATACTTTTACGACGAAATTTACCAAAAATGAAATTAAAGTTGTATGTGTTTTATAACGTCCTGTATTATTTCATTACAATTTTAACATCTGGTATCTGGTTGTCAAGTCAAGGGTCAAGGTCAAGTTCAACACATGACATGACACCTGCACTGTCAGTGAAATTAAGGCTATGTGCACACTCACAATTAAATACGACGTAGTTCAATGTGGCGTCCGCCGTTAGCAATGACTTTTAAGCAAGCGGCGGTGGTTGTTTTTCTGTACGCGACGCAGCAAATTTGGGTCTTGCTGGGCTCGTCGCTTGATTTTGTTGAAGGCCTGTTTCATTTCTTCTTCCGTTCTCGATTCTTTTTTACACACTATCTACCAACCCCAAAAGAAAGAGTCCAGAGGGGTGAAGTCTGGCAAACTCTGAGTGCCGAAAATTTCGTCCAACCAGTGTCTTACTTGAATGGCACGGTCGATCCGCGGCAAAAGGTCCTCTTATTTCAATGCATGTATCTTAACCACATAAAAATGATGCTGTGGGTCTCGTTTCAAAATGTTGTGGACGTATGTGTGGCTAACATCAAACAACCGCCCTGCTCTTCTAGTGCTGGAGCCAGGATCTTCTACAAAATGATTTAAGATCATTTCCTCTGTCCTGTCCTGACGTTAATACGAGGACGATGCCCACCAGTACGAACCGGAACCGCTCGTTCATGGTTACGCACTCTGGTAACAGCCCTTACAATGATACGCGAGTCCGTAGGCTGTCTTCGCTGCCGGAATCTCTCAGCGTACAATCGAAGAGACGCCGCACCATTTTGTCCGCATTCCCCGTAAATAAACACCACGTCTAGTATCTCTTCAGCACTAAAATTCATCATGAATTACATTGTATTGTTTGCAATGAAGAAACGTCACATTGAAAACTAATCTGTCATTTAAGTTTGCTTGCTTGCCAAACTCTTTTGTTGGCATAATTAAGAAAAAGAAAATTGACAATGAAATGACACCAGTGAAATTTAAATGTCACTAAATAGCAAAATCGATGTGTTTACGTGGTAAATTGAAGATAATTTCGCTTTTACTTTTATTTATGTGACTGAAATTAACAGAAGTGTAAAACGGGCATGGAGAAATAAGATATTCTAATGAATAAGTAACAAAATTTCACGAATTATTGTATTAATAATGGATTTTCTTCACGTGTCTCAATGTAAACATGTGTTACACAGGCTGATATTCTTATGGTTAACCGACTTTGAAAAAGGTAACAATTTTATACAATGATTTAATGATATCTTTAAAAATATTCAACTTATAAGTAAAAAGAATATGGTAAAACACTACACTGGTATGGGGCGATAACTGGTTTAAATAAATGGTTTTAGTGAGTTTACATACTGTATACTCGTACGCTTTAATAGACGACAAGCTAGCCACCTAAAATTATGCTGAATTTGAAATAACCGTGACTTTGTCTATGCGGCAGATTTGTGGTTTTGCGTCCAGTTACCTGCCTAATTACTAATTAGTTGCCAGGTAATTAAATTAGTAATTACCTCGAGCCCGATGATTAATCGCGACGAATTAATCAACTGTCTGACGTTAACGTTATTAACGTTATTTATGGGCACAACCGTTAACGCACATGTTTAAAATTAAATATTTTATTTAGGAAAGAACATAATTACCGCGGTATTCTGAATTCGAAGGGAACAGTTAGTTAGCTTATAAAACCGTAAAAAGTAAACCCAACGCCCTGTTTTCCCCAAACCGATTATCATATTGTACCCGTCTCCGAAATTAAGCCGAAATTTTACGAAAGCTGCCGAAATTTCCATATCATTTGATTCGGTAACTTTTCGGCAAGTCGTCTCAAGTAGTCCACTCGAGTCAATATCGAAAGCTTTGTTGCCTTTGTGACTTGTTCCAACTTGAAATGGCGTTTCATTTAGATTTTTAATCAAGAGAATACGCTTTTTACGAGCCTCTTAAAAAAGTTTTTTTAAGAAAGTGCGGACGCTTGAAACGATTTGTGATCGTGTTGATTTGTTTGTTTGATAGAGACCTAAAAAAGTGGCAACTACATGTGAAATAGCTATGGATTTGGCTATATAGCAATTCGTGTGCTCTGCGTACTCCAATCGGGAATACAGGCGTGATATACAGTGTGTTACCGGCGTGCGGGCATTTATTAAAACTGACGATAGTGCATCAAATTAGCAATCGTTTGCAAGTATTAGCATATCACAATTATTTAAAATAAAGCCACAAATGCAATTCTTCCATTTTCTGGGTCTTCAATGTATGCGTACATAACTTAACTTCACTTAACTTCCAGTTAATACTAAGATGACATTAGATTTGTCATTTTGTGACATAAACTTTGTTGTACATCGCTTGCAATTAAACTTTTCTCAGAAAAGTAACGCCATGTGAAATTTTGTTTTTTAATTCAATTAAGTTAATGGTTCGATTAACAAACCGCATCTCTTAACACTGCTTCAAGAAATGCCCGCACGCCGGGAACACACTGTATGTATGTATATGTATGCTTTAGGCGACGGCAACCTGTCACTATTATACCTCCTTGTATCTAATTAGAGACCTAAAAATACTCTAAGTCATGCTAAAAGTGGCAGCGAAACGTGTAATAGTCACGATTTTACCTACGTAGCGTTTCCATGTTCTCTGCCTACCTCATTTGGATATACAGACGCGATGTAAATATAATATACCTAATATATGTAAGCTATTACAAGTCTCAACAAAGTTCACAGCAACAATGCACACGATAGCCTCGCTCGGTACAAAATGGTCGTAAACCAGCGTTGTATGTATGTAACTCATTGTATGTATGTAACTCGTTGTATGTGACAAGTAATTTGCGTTAGAGTTTAGAACTGCCGAGTTAGTTGGAGGGTAGTATGCACATTTAGCGTTATTCAAGACTGAATGGCGCACTTAATTTTACATACCAAGTTTAAAGTGGGGTATGGGGGGTACAGTTTGCAGAATAATGTGGAATAAAGACAGAACTTTAAATAAAACAATGTTTGTCTTACTATTTAGCTAACTTATTTGTTATTTGATCTGATTAATTAATTAATTTAAGCATTTTTCCTTTTTTTTAACTACTATATGACTATTGAAAGTTAATCAAACTTTAACTCTACATTTTAAAAAATCTATTAAGGCTTTGGCTTAAGTAATTCTGCGAATAATAAATAATTAAATATCACTGGACAATTTTTACACCAATCACCTAGTCCCAAAGTAGGCAATTTAATGCCTGTGTTATGGGTACTAGACAACGGATAAACTTACTTAAGTTTATATTGATAAACATCCAAGACTTGAAAGCAAACATTCGTATTCATCATACAAACATCTGCCCCGACCGGGGATCGTACCCGGGACCTTAACCTTCACAGTCTCTCTAACCGCTGGGCTATCCGGCCTTGAAATAAATAATTATTGTTTATCACTTTTTTTCTACGTAGACTTTTGTGTGTTCATCGCACCCCACTTGGGAATACAGGCGTGTTGTTTGTGTGTATTAAAAGTCAAAAGTACCTTCAGTTCCTTCACAACCTGACTTAAGTTTAGCGAAGACAATAATAATTGTATATCAGTCTTTAAATCTGATTATTTTTACTCTCAATCTTCATAAAAGCCAATATATTCTATAATATCAATGGGCTGTCCTTTAAAAAGAAGATTATTTATTTTATTTAAATAAAATTAGATATAACTGGAGACCGAAGAGCTGGCAGCTTCCTCGCTCAACGCATCAGCATTGCCATTCAGCGAGGTAACGCTGCCAGCGTCTTTAGGACCATGCCTCGGGGTGCCCATTTTTAAATATAGTCTAGTTTTAAGTAAGTTATATCTATTTTTCATTAATGTTTTGTGCTATGTTATACTTTTCAATAAATCAATTTCAATAAAATTATACACGAATAATACAAAGACCTTAAACTAAAACATTTATTACAACTAAGCCAATTACATGAAATCTCTCGAACTGCATCATTATTCTATCCACTAGGTATTCTCTAAAGCATTACATTTAAGTTGTAAAGCAGCTGCAGAGGAAGCCACTATACAACTATATTCTAACATACTTGCAGCTTGTACAGCATTTGCGCTAACGACGTCGCTTGTTCCATTGTGAGGCAGCTTGATGTACTTTTACTTTACAAGCGTGCTAAGGGCCTTTGCTTACAATACATACAACAATTACGCCTTTATTCCCCATTGAGATAGGCAGAACACACGAAACACGACATAGGCAAAACCATGATTATGACTATATCACGCTTATCAGCCACTTCTAGCAAAGTTTTAGGTTTGTAAAAATGAAAGAGGTAGAATAGTGACAGGTTGCTAGCCTGTCGCCTAAAGCATACCTAAACCTATTTCGTTAATCACCTCTTACGACATCCATGGAAGAAATGGAGAGATGTTATTCTATGCCGACACCACGCAGCACTGCAATTAATTCTACATTTTATAAAATCTATTTGAAGGCGGAATTGGCTTAAGTAATTCTGTTAATAAAATTATTATTGTTTATCAGTCTTAAATTTGATAATTTTTTTATTCTCTTTTAACTTTATAAAAGCCAATTACATGAAATCTCGAACTGCATCATTATTCTATCAACTATTCTCTAAAGCTCTTTACACATTAAAGTTGTAAAGCTGCAGAGGAAGCCACTATACAACTATATCGTAACATACTTGCAGCTTGTAGCATTTGCGCTAACGACGTCGCTTGTTCTATTGTCAGAGAGCTTGACGTACTTTTACTTTACAAGCGTGCTAAGGGCCTTTGGTTACAATAAAGTTAGTGAAATGAGAATGGGTTGCATTTCTCACAATGTTAGGTGTAAATTCCGACGAAATTAATCGTAGATCACACGTCAAGTAGATAGGACGGTTTGTGGTTTTGCTTCACATACGTATGCGAAGCTCTGCGCTTACGGTACGGCGGTTACCGAATGGGATCATAAAATTTGTATGAAAAATTGTTTGTAATTTTTTCTAATTGTAGCAAAAGAGCGAAACCTATGTAGTATTGGTTTAGAATAATACCTCTGCATTTCTTCTGTGGATGTTGTAAGAGGCGACAAAGGAAATTGGTTATGTTTTAGGCGACAGGCTAGCAAGTTGCCACTATTATACCTGCCAATTCAACACGTGAAATGTAGCGTTTCGTGTGCTCTGTCTACTCCATTTGGGAATACAGGCGTGATGTACCATCGCGAACAGGGATAGTTGAGCCACTTACCTATGTTTGTAACTTGGTCGTGTAATACTATTCCAATAGCTGACATCTAGTCGGTCACATCGGTCATTGATTACACGTCTTAATTGCGAACAGTGGCTAGTGGCTCAACAATCCCGGTTCGTGACTGTACGTATGCATCAAAGTACCCATGATTCTGAATATGAAAAACCAATTTTTATTCAAATTGAAATAAGAAACGCAGATTCTTTTATAGAATGGCATATTTTTCTGTGTACTCACAATAGAATATTTTCCAATCTTATCGACTCTGTATCTAATGATCCTTCGGATTTAGGCTAGGCGGTCCCAACCTAAACAAAGTTTCAAGTAACACTTTGCACTTAGTAAGACGAGATGCGATCTCGAGCCTGTCGCGTCGAGTTGAGAGTACTCGCTATAATGACAAACCGGCGACAAGTAAGAAAACGTGTCGGAGACGCGAATAATAAACGTTGGAAAATACGAAACCTGTTTCTTTTTGAGATAATAACTTTTTTCGTTAAATGACACTTTCAGAAATGTCTTTTTATAAGCATTTGTCTTTCATCTGTCCCGATGTTTGCATTAAAACGTCGCGCCTCTGCTTCTGCATGGGTGGGCAGAGCATCCAAAAGCTATAGCATGTTTTTATGTTTAAACACAGACTACCGATTCAAAATCAATATAAAATCAACATTTTAATTTTGCAAGCGAGCCGTAAAGAACTCTTTTACGCACCTTTTGTTTAAGTCTACCAGTGCTTCGTAAATCCTGGTACAGAGTTTTTTTTCCTAAAAATTTTAATAAAAAAAACATTACATACTTACAACAAACAACCTAAGATTATTGGATTTAATTTTTGGAAAAAAAAAACAGCAACTTGCTACAATTTGCAATTTGTTAGCCTGACGAATAAATCATAATATAAAACCTTGAAAAACGTTCTTGATAGTAGATTTCGTGTTACCATAATTGGTTACAATATTAATATTTCTTTGTAGAAATGCATCCACCAGTAGTGTTACAGACAACACAATCATTATGTTTCTATGGCGTGCGTTCAAAATTTAAACCTCACTTTAACTTTTGGAAAATGAAAAATATTTACTTAAATTCAAAAATTTCAGTGGGAATGGCTCTTACACGTAATAAAAGCTTATTCTGATTTAAGTGCTTCGCAGTCTTTGATCTTGTGTTTTCAGGTAATTGAATCTAAAAATCTTATTATGAAAAATTAAAACACATTCGTACTCGTATTAAAGGACATTTGTCGACTTATAACGTTATTCTCTTGGTGTGTATTCAGCAAATAAATTTTCTTTGCTAATATTTGTTTTTTTTTACAGGTAAGGACGCTTAATCGGCTTTTCTGAAGGTTGATATCGACTTAAAGGTAAATACGCAGATAAAAAGGATAAAAAGGAAATTTCTTCACAAAAATAATTATTTACTCATTTTTCAAAAGAATCTTCAAAACATTTTTTGTGCCAGCCTAAGATGTCCAAGTTGACTCAATATTTTAAAAGGAAAATTAAAATGGGAGTGATATCAATCAAAGCCATTGAAACCTTCATAATTCCAATGTGGTTTCAGGTTGGAATTTCTTCCGTGGATGCCGTGAAAGGCGACTGCGAAAACAAGTTTAGGTGCTGTCGAAGCGACAGGCTAGTAACCTGTCACTATTGTACGTCTTTCATCTATTTTTAAACTTAAAATAATACTAGAAGGGGCTGCAAAGCGTGAAATAGTCATCCTTTTGTCTATGCCATGTTTCGTATGCTCTGCCTTCCCCATTTGAGAACACAGGCGTGGTGGATTATTACCTTCGAGCATAAAATGGTGACTGTGTGACCGTCATTTGTCCAATTTCACGTAAAATATTTAAATGCGGTAAACCCCTTTCTTAAACAAAATTCAAAATAGCGGAAATATTCAGCTAAAAAGTAGATCGTTACTGTGGTTCAAGTATCTATAAATTTATTCAACCGTCATACCAAAGTCTGGATTCAAGAGCTCCTTACATAATAAGTTCTGAAAAAGTTGCAAGACTTGTTTAAGAGGGAAATAACCTCCTTCAAGAAAGTAGCTCTCCTGCTCTACTCACAAATCTTATTACATTATAATTATTATAATATTAAATCCAGTTTTTATTGTGACTGAAAGTACAGTGGGTCACATTATAATTTGGAGGTAGATAAAACACTAGCGACCCTCCCCGGCTTCGCCCGGGTCCGATGCTGATTTATTTGTACCAAAGTAGTAGCTATACTAGCTATGTTTTTATAATAGAACGTTTATAGCTTTTTTGTCACTAACGCGGTATTTTTTTGGTAAGCTCTTCCATTATTATTTTTAAGGTGTAGCAATTTCAGGGCAACCAGATGGCCAAACGTGATATTTTAGTGACAGGTTGCTAGCCCATCGCCCACAATACACTAACCCTTTCCCAGAGTCGACTCTTACGACACCCACGGGAAGAAAGGGGGAGGTGCTATTCTAACCCGGCACTACACGGGAACTGCTAAACGTGGCACTGGATTTTTGAATTCACGTGCTCTGCCTACCCCTCTTGGGAATACAGGCGTGAGAATATGTATGTATGTATGTTTTAAGGTGTATAACGTTTTAGCACATAACTTTGATCTATCTCGCAGGGTAGTCAGCCTTTGCAATGTAAGCGCAAAAAAGTGGATTTACAACATCACTAGAAACCTGTATATTTATCAGTGCTTCTCTACTATGTTATGCATGTATTATACATGTAAAATTTCGTCTTGAATCACATTATCTACAAAAAATGCATCAAAATACGTTGCATAGTTTTAATGATCTAAGTATGCATAGGGAACATACAACGGGAAGAGACTGTGTTTTATACTATGTAGTGAGATAGATACTGTTGAACTTATGTAACGCTGGCCATCGGCACAATTTGAAATGTAGTAGAATAATGTCAATGTCTTTTCTACTTCACTCCTGTTTTGTCACGACTTCTTGAGAATGTGTTTTTGATAGCCCATATTTTTACGAATATATTTATTTAATTACACGTTTCCGTTCTTCCATTTCATTATACCCATATAATAGATACACATACATACATACATGCATACACTCACGCCTATGTTCCCAAAAGGGGTAGGCAGAGTACACGAAACGTGACATAGACAAAAACATGATTGTGACTATTTCACGGTTCGCAGCCACTTCTAGCTTAATTTTAGGTTTGAAAACAGATGGAAGAGGTAGTACAATAGTGACAAGTTGCTAGTGATAGTGATAGTGATATTTCCTGTCGATCTGAAAACCAAATAGTTCCTTAAACTTCAATGTCACTGAACAAAAGCTTCGAACAAAGCTCCGTCGGTGTCTGTTACAGTAAACTTATCTGCAAGTTGAAAGCTTTGACGTCATTGGAAATAATAAGATGGCGGAGACAGACTATAACGTATAATACATACGTACTATCCAACCATGATCATCCCAGGATTCCCAATTGGGAATACAGGCGTGTATTTATGCAGGTACTAGCTGTGCCCGCGACTCCGTCCGCGTGGAAAAGTCACTTTGGGTAATTTCCCCCGTTTTTTCCACATTTTCCAATGTTTCTTCGCTCCTTTTAGTCGCAGCGTGATGTTATATAGCCTAAAGCCTTCCTCGATAAACGGTCGATCCAACACAAAAAGATTTTTTTAATTCGAACCAGTAGTGCCTGAGATTAGCGCGTTCAAACAAACAAACAAACTCTTCAGCTTTATAATATTAGTAAGTAGTAGTAGGTAGATACCTAAGTCACAAATATGTCCGAAAGTCGAGTTAATCTCCATGAAAAGACAATCCTGAATTCGTTTTTCTTTCACTATGAGCGAGTCATGGTAGAACCATTTTGTCTAAAGGAAGGTAAAATATTAGCTTTAAAAGATAGCAATATTACCTTTCCAAAGGTCGAGTTAAAGTTCAGCGCCGGGTAGACAAAGGATTATATAGGGTAACTTGCAATGTATTGGTAACTGTAGGTATTGGCATGTTTTATAATATGTATAACATAGTTACGATATTATATATTGCGTATTTGCCATGTGGTGTTTATGTATAGAATAACGCCTTAAAAATAACAAATTTTCACTTCTTTAGTGCATGTCGCAAGACTAAGGCGACTAAGAAAATAGGTTTAGGTATGCTTTATGTGATAGGCTGTTACTATTATACCTAGTATGTATGGATGTATGTCACAGGCATGCATGGATATGGATGTTGATTCTTTATTGTAAAAAACATAAGAAAATTGCAATTACAGAATAATTTAAAAGTACAAAGGCGAACATATCTCTAAAGGGATCTCTTCCTGGTGACATACATACATATCCTCACGCCTGTATTCCCAAGAGGGGTAGGCAGAGCACATGAATTCAAAAAATCCAGTGCTACATTTAGCGATTTCAGGGTAACCAGATGGTTAAACGCAGGGCCGTTTTATCCATAAGGCAATGTAGGCTACTGCCTAGGGGCCTCGCCACGTTCAGGGGCCCTGTGTTAGCGAAAAAATATATTAGGAAGTTAGAAAGACGGTAGGGGGGGCCCCGAGACGAGCATTGCCTAGGGGCCGCGACATGCATAAGACGGCCCTGGTTAAACGTGATAGTGCAGTGACGGGTTGCTAGCCCATCGCCCACAATACACTAACCCTTTCCCCATCGCGTTATTCATGTGTGCATTTATACTTAGATGGTTTAACTCTCAAATTAGTGAGGGAGCTTACAAAACCGAAGGCATCAGTTTGGCGATGACGTCGTCTACGTATATGTCTAACTAGAGACGTCAGATGACAGTATATCCCGCAGTGTAACCATAAGCCTACAGAGCTCAATTTATATAAACCTTACACGGGACCTTCTCCTTACCACTATTCCTGGCATCATTTGTAACAGCCGCTCGTTAATCGCCTGTCGACGCAGCCGGCAAAGTAATTGATCGGGATAAGATATTGCGGGAAATGGTGCGGGGTTGAGATTTTTATCGGCTCTGTGGCTAATTTTAGATTTTTCTGACGTAGGAATAAAGGTCCCATTTCTGGCTTAGAACCCTAGTTCAAAGATGGCCACAAGGCGCTGCTGGTTCATCCCTAGGGACCCCCTGACGCCTATTAATCTGGTGATCAGGAACCACCGGTGGGTTTTTAGTGGGTATGCCTCCCTGTGAGGAGAGCCCCACATAACCGTCGCGTCGTCCCCAAGACGTGGCAGTATGCGTAAGGCATCTTCCCACCGACACAAAATAAAGGTTTAAAGGACCATTCCGCCACATCACGCTTTTATTCCCAAACTAGCTTTTGCCGGCGGCTACGCTCGCGTTAAATTCGGGGTAACACAGAAGTGATCTCGTTAGCCACAGCCCGCTTGCCAATTTATAGCTTTTCACGTTGAAAATTGCGGAATCCTACTATTTTTCCTATCGTCATATTTTGGAAAACTAAAAAAAAAATCTTTATAAATTGAAGCCAATCTTTATTCTGATGTATAAGCTACATTGCTGTAAAGTTTCATTAAAATCCATTCAGTAGTTTTTGCGTTAAAGAGTAACAAACATCCAAACATACTCACAAACTTTCACATTTATAATATTAGTAGGATGTGGTAGCAAACAAAATGACTATGTAGTATATAGCGCCCTGACGGGACCTATAGTGGAGTAGCAGAACTTTTACTGTCAAAATGGTATACATCCCGCTAACGGAGTTTCCACGTTCAGTTGCATAAATACAAGTACCAACTTTCTGTCTGTGGACTTCGGTCCCCAGGCATAACATCTGCCTGGAGAGAGATCTCTTTTTGGGGTTGGGTTTACTAGTTCGCATTTTTTTCGTAGCTACTTAGACAGAGTACACAAAATGCCTTCAAAGCCAAAGTCAATTTTTTTGCAAAATCATGGTATAGAAATTGGTAATTTTTAGCATTACACTGCATAAAATATAACACCTAAATTCTTAAATCATGACTATTTTATGGTTCCTAAAATCCTAACCACTTTCAGCATACTTTTACGTTACAACACTGCTGTAAAATACTTACTTACATACATACATACATAACCGTCACGCCTTATTCCCTGCGGGGTAGGCAGAGACAACAGAGCGCCATTCGCTTCTATTTTGACATACTTCTTTCGCTTCACTAACATTCATCACTCTCGTCATACACGCTCGACGGTTTCGGGTACTCTTAATTTGGCCTCCCTTTAGCACATCGCCGATCTGGTCGATATACGTTCTTCGAGGGCGCCCTCGACCGACTTGCCCTAACACACTTCCCTTGTAAATTTGCTTACATACCCTTGCTTCATCCTTTCTCTCCACATGTTCAAGCCAACGCAGCATACCTTTCTCTACCCTTGTTACAATACTATCTTTCAGACCATATTTCTCTTTAATCACGCTAAATTACTTATCCGACCTTATATTACAGCTAAGTCAACTAACCTAGAAAATGTAAACCAAAATCCAGAAGCAAATCGTCAAGTTAACACCACACTTAAGTGATTACTTATTCAGGGTGTCTGGCTGACGGGTGAGGTCAAACTACGCAGAAGATTGAGCGGAGGAATATTGTGTTAAAAGCCACACTTATCTTAGATTTAAGGCTCCGAGTACACTAAAGAGATTTATAAAGACGACAGATGCTTACATACCGTCATGCCTTTTTCTCACCAGGGTAGGCAGAGGCCACTTTGTTCCGCTTGCTACGATCCTGATATATACCTCTTTTGCTTCATTCTACTTTTATGCTTCTTATGCCATACCCAACTTTTTCCAGAATTTTAGCTTTAAAAACAGACGCAAGAGGTAAAATAGTATCAGGATACTTGTCGCCTAAAATATACCTTAACCAATAGACTAACAAAATATCCTTATTCGCCTCTTAGATGTTGATCTACGGATAGAAAAGAAGAGGTGTTATTCTGTCCCTAACACTATTAACATAAAAACATAATCTACTAGCTTTTGCCCGCGGCTCCGCTCGCGTTAAATTCGGGGTAACACAGAAGAGATAGCACACATACCAATTTTATAGCTTTCTACATTGAAAACTTCCACTCCTCATTTTAGGGAAATGGGGGGTTTTGAAGAGACAAAATGTAGCCTATGTACTATATACTCTCCATACCCTAAACCAGTGATTCCCAAAGTGGTCCAGAGATTCGACGGGGGTTCACGCTGGTGCTGGGAAAAATTGGCATGCTTAGAAATTTGGTACATATGTATCACCAGGGGGTCCACCGAACCCAATAAAAGTTTGGAAGGGGTCTACGAGTAAAAAAAGTTTGGGAACCTCTGCCCTAAACTATCTCTACCTAAAAAATCACGTCAATCCATCGCTCCGTTTAGCCGTGAAAGACGGACAAACAAACACACTTTCACATTTATAATATTGATACGGATACGCTCTTTATATAACACTATCTGAACTATTAAAAAACTAGATCATCGCCATTAATCACTAACAACAATTAAAACAACGCTGCCGGGTCACCCAAAACGCAATCCTTTGTGAACCCACAGCCCTAAAAAGCGTTAATTCTCAAAGCGTGCGTCACCGCTAAATTAGGTGTCGCTCCAAATATCGCACACTCACCGACGCGCGATGCGTGATATTTCATTCATGCGGGAACTTATTCTGCGATACGATCGATATGTCTTTGTCACTATTAGTGGTCTGTTTAAGATGTGATACTTGGGAATGAGTAAACATGTCGAGCTAAACTGGATTTAAAGGCGTGAGTTACTTGATTATTTGGTTAGATAAGTTATGTTTTAGGCGACAGGCTATATTTTAACTTACATACATACATAAACGTCACGCTCCATTTCGGAGCTAAGTCTGTTAATTCTGCAATAACCATGTCCTTTCGTAGTTAATTCTCTGCTAATGTTGCTTTAATTCAATAACAGTATCGGTACCTCCGTCTACAATCCTTCTAAAACCACCTTAAAACTCAAGCAAATAATAAATTGCGAGGTTTTAAAACGGATACATTCAAAGTCATTAAATTAAAACCCGGCGAATGTACAAGGAACGGTCTCGAAAAATAATTCATTCATCTCCGAATTCGAGTAATCACTCTCTGTGACGTCACTAGAGGGGTTCTATTTTCGCTAATGCTCTCATCGTTAAAAGTTACGAAAACTCCGCGGAATACCCGACCGTAATTTAAATTCGGAACTACGGTTTTATTGTGTCGCTCGTCGAAATATCGAAGGTTTTGAGGATTGGGGGTACCATCGCGAACAGGGATTGTTGAGCCACTTACCTATGTTTGTAACTTCGTCGTGTAATACTAATCCAATAGCTGACATCTAGTCGGTCACATCGGTCATTGATTACACGTCTAAATTGCGAACAGTGGCAAGTGGCTCAACAATCCCGGTTCGTGACTGTACTTTGGGAGTGCCGTCGCCATCGACCATATTATGCGGCAGTCCTTTAGTAAAAAACATAAAACTAAAGGTATTTTTAATAGTTTAACTAACAGTGTGGTGTCGTGGTTGAGAATAACATCTGTCCATTTCTTCCGTGGATGTCCTAAGAGGCGACTAGGGAATTAGGTTAAGGTATAATTATACTGAGAGGAGGCCTGTGCCCTGTAGTGGGACGTATATAGGCTGGATGATGATAATTACAGGCGACAGGGTTGCAACCTGTCACTATTGTAGGTACCTATTAACTTAGAACCTAAAATATGCTATAAATGGCTGAAAAACGTGCAATAGTCGTGGTTTTGATCATGTAATGCTTCGTATGTTCGGCCATTTACAGCTCATCACATGTGTGATGTATGTATTTATGAGTACGTACTAAAAGTAACTCCAGATATTCAAACACTTAACACCCAAAGATTAAAGCCGAATCGATAAGCATTCAACCAGATACTAATAACTTCGAAAATACCCGCGAATTCTAAAGTTACACCAACGTTAAACCTCATAAGATGACTCCGCAACTCCTAAACGGGAGTAAAACAAACTCACTTGTTTATTTTCAAGTTAAAATAAACTTATAATCGGATATTAAAATTCAGCGCGGCGCGTGTTTATGTTGCTCCTAGACTCTGGCTAATGAAAGTTGAAACTGAGATTTTTATCAAACTTTTTATATGGCAACTAGTCAATTGTGTCAAACGCCACTTTACTATCATGTCACTCACGTCAGTTGAGAAAAAGATCGCGGTTTTCTTGAACGATTTCGGCGTCCACAATGAACAAAAGTATTAAAAGCAACGCACGCAAGCTACTTTTGACCATGATTGGTAAATATAAAGAAAAAAGAGACGAGCGGGAGGAGATTTTCAATAGGAAAACGGCGTACTTACGCACGATATCGGATTTCTTAGGTTAGTATGCCATAGTAGTTTTGATACTGTGTTTACAATAAAGGGTGAAAATTAAATCCGTAACGAATTCCGTAATTCCCAAAATATACATATACCTATGGGGCTTGTAGATGGCGTGAAGGAGGTACAAAATACCGTTTAAAACCTCAAAGACCTGGAGAAAGAGTCGTGTTTAAGAGCGCTCATTCCCTAAGTATCAAAATTGCAAAATACTAGATTGCCGACATTACCTGCTTATCAAAAGATCAGATTCCCGGAATACCAGATTTTCTTTAAACTATGTTCGTTTTTATATCGAAACAGCCTTTGCGAGCCTGGTGTTTTCGTTATCTGGTATTAGAGGAATTCGGTTTTAAATGGAATATGGTGTATTGAGAACATGGTATGTACTTTGCAAAACTGTAATAAAAACGCACATAGTATAAAAAAATCTGGTATTCCGGGAATCTGATATTTTGATAAGCAGGTATGTCGGCAATCTAGTATTTTGCAATTCTGATATTTAAGGAACGAGCGTTTAAGAAACCAAAATCAGTAGGTATGTACCTTGAGGAACTGTCGTTATAATTTTATTTTGTTTTGCAGAAATCAGTGTCTGCACCGTCCACCCTCAAGAGAGTAAAACATGAAGGTGAAATCAATAATAAAGTGTAAAATACTCCAGGCAAAAAGCGACCATTTCCCCAGTTCGAAGTGACCACCGCCTATTTCAATACGTAGTACGTTTGTAAACTTTACTGTGATCTGATCACTCTGAATACCTATTAAAATAATTTAAAGCATATAAAAACAATGCATTTTATTCATTTTAGAAATCACGTTTCTTGCACATATTTACTGCTTAAGATCTACACAATCGGTATCTAAATATAAATAGTGAGAGTTGTTTCTTCAAAACAACCGGGTTCGATTCCCGAACTGAGTACACGTTTTTTTTAATTTATGAATGCAATTTTTTCTTTTTATTAAAATCGATGACATGGTTCCTAAGAAGAGATCTTCGCATCTCGTATAGTTTCGAACTTCCACATACTGACCATTTTAAATGGGCCACCCTGTATACGTAACTCATTGAAAATCAAATCATTTAACACTAATTTTTTTTTTCCACTACTGTCACTTGCTCGCAAATTACTACAATTTTTTTACAAGTATCATTATCGTTTTCTCGCACTATACTTGGTGTTGCAACACGTCGATTTTTTAAATTTCCCGCCATTTTCTAGTCTCAACTCGCATTAGCCAGACTCTAATAACATTGCAGCTTTCTTGTGTAATACATAATTATATACATACACGTCTGTAGTCACAACACTGGGGTAGGCAAAGCGCACGAATTGTTACATAGACACTATTTCGCGTAGCCACTTCTAGCATATTTTATAGGTAGTCACTTAAAATGTACCTTAACCTATTTCCATAGTCGTTGTTACGATACGACATCCTCGGGAGAAATAGAAAGGTACTATTATAAACCAGACACCACAGATTTAGTTTTGGTATTATTATTTTTTTTACAAGGAAAAAGCAGGTAAGTGTGTCTTAATAAGACTACATTCCCTGGCTCATTTGATAAGAGTTGGCCTGCCTCCCTGTCTGCTTAACTGTCCGATGCCATTGTGCAGTGAATCAAGGTTCTTGGGTTTTATGTTGGACTCAAATCTGAACTGGAAGTGCCATGTCGACGGGTTATGCGATAGACTGAGTGGTGCAGTCTTTGCGTTGCGAAAACTTAGACCACTAATTTCTGAGAATGCCTTAAAGCAAGTGTATTATGCTCATTTTCACTCCCTGATGTCCTATGGTACTATTTTATGGGGAAACTCAACAAATTCTAATAGAGTTCTGCTATTGCAGAAGCGTGCCATACGCATATTAGCTGGAGTCAAGCCTAGGCATTCGTGTAGGGAACTTTTCGCGACGCACAGAATAATGACTCACTACTCACTATATCTATTCGAAATATTAATGTTTGTGAGGACAAATAAATTTATCCATGTTTACACGGGTAAACGTGGTCGGCAAGCAGGTCCGTCGCACAGGACAGCTGTGCACAGTCCCCCGTCGGATGGCGCTCTCAGCGAAGAACCCGCGGGTCATAGGCCCCACGCTTTACGAGCGTCTCCCTGCCGAACTGAAAAATGAGCCATCCGATGACGCATTTAGGCGCAAACTAAGAAACCTTTTGGTGAATAAACCGTTTTATTCTGTCTGTGAATTTTTGGACACTCAGTTTTAGCTTTTATTTTTATTGACATGTTATTTTAAGTTATTGATTATTTGTATGTTATGGACAATCCCAAAGTGGTGCGATTATTGTTATTTATTTGATATTGGTTTCTACATAGGTATTATTTTTGTTTAATTTTGACATAATTATTTTATAGTGACATTGAATTTTTATTTTTATTTTATTTCAAAACACTTGACGAATTCAATTTAAAATCACTTGACATTATATTGTGTATTGTTATGTTGTATTTTATATTGAATGAATAAATAATCTAATCTAATCTAATCTAATTTTCGAATGCACGCATAAAACATCTTTGACGTTGAGAGTTTTAAATTGACTTCTCTATCGAAAGTATCAATCGAGGTGTTTCCTAATCTCTAATTGTAGCTCATACTAGTCAACTAGGCTTAGAAACTTTAAATTGAATCCTAGATGGAGTCCACAAGTTATAAGCTCCTCCAATCGGGACACCACGTTCCCGGGACTCTAGTTATTAAAACATAATCCGCTATATGAGAGAAGTTATGCCATCACATAGACGCGGGGTCTTTTTGCTAGCTGGTGACGTTTGTAGAAGAAGTTCTTCTATTCGACGATAGATGGCGCTAGGGCGCTACAATATAAAAGCTAAGACGGTTAATTTCGACAAATTAATACGCGATACGTTTCATCGTGCTATTTTAAAAGTCAAATATGCGTTCATGGGCGCCTTCGCTTGACGTGCCCTCACGCTTCTCTTATAAATTTGCTTACACATCCTTTTTTCATTCATTCTCTCAACGTGTCCAAATCAGCGCAACATTCCTTTCTCTATCCTGGTTGCAATCCTTTTTAGAGTACACTTCCCTTTTATCCGGCTATGCACTTTATTGGCAAGTTCGCAGAAAACAAGATCAGAATAGACGCATGTCGCTCGGTTGTCTCTGCCTACCCCTCAGGGAATGGGGCGTGATGTTTTTGTTTTCATATTTCAAAAATTTAATAAGAAACGAATATTCTTTTGCGTCCTTGGTAAAGAACGCAAAACCATCGAGTTGTTCTGCTTTTTCGCTCAAAACAAGTTACGATGAAAATATCCATTTCTCGACAATTTATCAACGTTTCAGATGCCAAAGTAGCTCAAATCTCTCATCTCATCTAGGTCTTGTGGTTGTTTGCGTGACCTAGATCCGGCTGAGGTTTGAAGGCCTTCCAGAGGAATTTTATACAAGTAGCAGAACTGTGTAAAAGCCTCGCTTCAGAATCAAAAGGCTGTTTTGTTTTTAACGACGCAAGAAAGAAATATCAAGGTTAATGTTTCTGTTCTGTATGTAAGTCCATCCGTCTATCACAGCTTTCTCGTATTATATGTCACAATCACGCCTATGATTCTAAATGGGAATACTCGTAGTTTTCTATGGATACAGTGACGCGCGAATTTACTCCATAGAGAACAAAACCTTCTATAGGTTAAGTACTAAAATGTCATTGAATTTGTTCGAAGTCGATTCCACCAAAGCATGGCGGCGTTCGCTGTGCTCTTGGCACGTAACGCAGTGGCTTTTTCCTCATGGTTATTGGCTCTTTACAGTTTCTGTGACAGTTTGTAAGTTGAAATAAACTGATGGTTTGCGGAACTGGGTGGCCATCATTGTTTCTCTAGTTGGTCTGTCCTCTATGATTTACTCCCATGTGTGTAAAAATACTTTTCTGAGTACAAACTTATTTCTAAAGTAGATTTCCTAAAGTAAATTAAAAAAAAAAACAAAGTTTATAAAATTCAAAATTCAAAACTTATTTAAACAAATAAGCATCTAAAAGCACTTTTTAATGTAATTTTTTAATCTTCCACGCTTCGGAAAGACCGTCATTGCCAAGAAGAATGCACCGCGAGGAACTTTTCTAATGAAAGTCATCTTTTTTTAATGCAATAAAAACTCAAAGTATACAAGTTATGAAGACAAGATATTAAACTAAAAGCATGTATCACTGATCCAAGGGCCAAAGCCATGCGTTAGATGCAGGATTGTGTCCCATTCCATTATTATCAGTATGTTTACGCTTCATAAAGTCATTAATGTTGAATACATAATGGCACATAAAGATTTAACCGTGTCAAACTCCCCCATGTTTCCAACAGTACAGTTCTGACATTTAACATGACCGCTTTTCCGTGAAAGCGATGCGCGAACTTGCCACCACGACTTAAAATCCGACACCACCTGGCCTGTGTGGTGTCGGGGTAAGAATAACACCTCTCCATTTCTTCCATGAAAGTCGTATAAAGCGGCAATGGAAATAGGTCGCTATGCTTTAGGCAACAGACTAGCAACTTGTCACTATTGTACTTGTTTCATGTATGTTGAAACTTAACAATATCCTATATGTGTCTACGGAACGTGTCCTCTGCCTATCCTATTAGGGAATACCTCTAAATTCATTGGCTGATAACCTTGCCAAGTTAGATGACGGGGACTGTATGTGAGCTAAACTCTGAACATGACCGTGAAATGAAATAAACGAATAAGTAAAACCTAGCGATATATTTGCATACCGTATGATGGATGACTGGCTGTGATGAATGACTGGAAATGAGGGTAGCTTTTTTCAGGTCGGGTAGGTATACCCTAATGCAAGATCCGTGTACCGAATAAATTGATGCGTTAGAAAAATATTTTGAGTGCTTATGGATATTAGAAGCTACCGAGAGTGTTTTTCAATTGAAGGATTACGTATTAGGTATATGGGTGGATGTAAATCAGTTTTTAAATAGAAAGGTTTTGGGAGTTCAACTTCAATGTATCTTTCTCTCTCGCTCTCGCTCTTTCTCTAGTATATGTGTGTAGGTATGTTCTTCACTTTTAAGCCTTGCCCAAACCTGCGCGACCAAAGCGACTGCGAAGCGGGAGCGTCTACCGCGCGACGGACGCTACCCATATACCTACATCTATGGCGCTTTGCATACCTACGCGACCGCATCGCGGGACGTTTCGCTTCGCTTAGTTTCGCTTTGCAGACGCTTCCGCATCGCAGTCGCTTTGGTCGCTCAGGTTAGGCCAAAGCCTTAAGGTTTCACAAATTTTGGGTTTGGGTACACAAAGGGTAAAAACTGGCCCATATTACTGAAACATCGATGTTCGTCCGTCATTGCACCGTCTGTCCGTTCGTCCCTCTATCCGTCTAACCAGACTGTATTTCACGAACCGTGCTAGCTACATTGTTGAATTTTTCACAGATTATGTATTTCTACTGCCGCTATAACAATAAAAGTACTAAAAATACTTGACATATTCACAGACTAATTACATAGTTGTTTATTTACTTTAAAATTAAATAATTAAAGTAAAATAAAATAAGTATTGGGGGCTCCCATATAGGTATACGTACTTTGTATGGAGATCGACCTTTACGTATCCTTGTTTTTAACTGTGGCTTTGTAGCTCTCAAATGTATGGAACTATTTCGATGCGGTTTTGTATGTCATGTGCGTTGTGTGTTAGGAATTCAATTCAATTAATTACACAGCATTACAGTATAAACTAAATCACTATGAATTTGAGACAGACATCAATATCACAAAAAATGCCAATAAAAAAAAACACAAAATTAGAGAAACAAAAAAAGAAGAAAAAAATAAAATAATAAAATAAGGAATAAGTACAGAGATGACGTATTTCGTTTTCTTTTAGCTTTTAACACGTTCACGGACAGTACGTCGAGAGACGTGAACTAAAACCCTCGTAATATGGCGTTACGTCTATAGACGGGAATTTAATTTCATTAAAAGTGGCGATTCGTCCACAGCCGAATGTTTGTCATAGTATTTATAGGGAGTTTAGGACTCTGTGCCGTTTTTGGATGAAACACAAACCCGTCAGTGCCACAGCAAGCACTCAAACTGGTGCACACAAGTTACCTCTGTCAGCGACAAATTTACAGACCTCGTGTTGTGGCACTACGTCTGTGGACGGAAGATTCGCATACATATTCCGCCGTTTAGTCGCCGTGTGCCAATTTTGGAGCTGACCAAAATTGAGCAATATGACATTCCGTCCCTAGACGTCATACAATTTTGTATGGGGAATTTCTGTGCCGTATCACGAGAAAATCGAGATGGTCCTGTGTCCGTGAACGTGTTAATATAAAAAAGATGCCTATTGAAGTTTGTTCACCTGTATTCAATCGAAATGAAACCAATTCTTTCACCGATAGCCGAGCAGCTGTGTGGAAAGTTTTCCAATTCCACATACCTAATCCTTTTCAGCCAGACATATATTTGGTGAAATATATCTCTTTGAGGGTCTTAGTTTTGTGTGAAGATATTTTGTAGCTGAGCTGTATTGCTGTGGTTTTATTTTCCTTAACTATTAATTAAAAATTAAAAAAACCCCCGACGAGCCCCAAATCGATGGCTTTACTGAACGTGTAACATTCTCATCTTACCTAACAAACGACCTGATGACCTTGAAGACCTGAACCGATTTCCACAAAACATAGCTAAGAACACTCTCGACGGATATAGCTTTCGAACAAAAAAAACCGCATTAAAATCGGATCATCCGTTTGGGAGTTACGATGCCACAGACAGATACATACACATTTACACACACACACACACACACACACACACACAGACACGTCAAACTTATAACACCCCGTCGTTTTTGCGTCGGGGGTTAATTAGGGTGGTGAACAGTATATTAAAGAAAATTAAAATTATTTACAATATAAACACGATACGTCAGAGTACAAACAAGTTGTTATGACATATTAGTCAGTTGCCTGTACTACCAGACAACTAGATTCAAACCGTGTTCCTATGTAAACCGATTACGGCCAGTATACAGAGCTATACTGCCTGCAATAAACTAACTACGTACGTACGTTCTCGACGTAGAACTGTCAAATTTTCCGTACAATATGACAGCTAATTTGACACCTCGATGTCGAGCTAGTTGTCGAGCTTAGTTAATTAAGTTGGAGAAGTATAAACAAAACTCGCCTGTGTTCCCAAATGGGGTAGGCAGAGCATACGAAACACTACATAGACATAACCATTACTATTTCATGTCCCGTAGCTACTTTTAGCATAATTTTAAGGTTTTATGTGAGGGATAATATAGCTTAAACATACCATAAATAAATATCGAACACTACCTACAACTAATTTAACATAATATATTATGGAAGTATTCATCAATAAAAATTGTAAATTTGAAGTGAAAATTATAGCGACTGAAGGGATCCCACAGTGTAAACAGTGGAACTGTGTAAACAGTGGAACTGTGTAAACAGTTTTGCGGGACGCTGTATTTAGCCATTAAGTAGCTGTCACATGTATAAAGCACAATAAATAATAAATAATAATAATTCTTCCGTGGAGTCGTAAAAGTCGACTAAGGAAATAAACAGATTAGAGAAATATGTACCGAGATAAAATTGAAAAGTGTGTGGAAACTTTACATCAAACATGCTTACAATTTTTATGCTAAAGTAAAATAAATATCAGTGTATTTTTAGAACTGCCTAGGTTTAGGCTAATTTATAGCAGTGGCATCGCCAGTGATTCACGATAATAGGGTTAGTTTTAGAAACAAGTTCGATTTAGGTAAGTTAAAGTTAGCCTACAATGCCTTGTTTTAGGATAGTTCTAATCGATTGCTAGGGGTTAAGCAAACTATACCAAATCGTTACTATCAGCACAGCACTCAAAGCCGACTGTTTGTGCTCCGTACTATCGCTATGCGGCCATTCGTATGCTCTCGGCTTAGTTACAGCGCACAGTTGGGGTACAGTAAGACACCTGTCTTAACACCTGGTTTAAATGTGAATGATGATTTAAAGGCATGTAAAATCATACTAGGGTCGATTTAAAGTGGTTCAAAATGATTAACATACATACATACATACAATTATGCCTGTTTCCAAATGAGGTATACAGAGCACATGAAACATGACAATAAAAAATTACACGTTCGACTGCATAGACAAAACTATGACAATTTCACGCTTTGCAGCCACTTCTGGCATAATTTTTGGTTTAAATAAAATTCACGTAAATTGTATAAATTAAACAATTTACCAATTATTTTATTCTAAATCGTGAAAAGAGATAGACGGACAGCTATACGCAGCTAGACGTATTTCTCACGACTTCAACCTAGGTATATATTGATTTGAATGCCGCCTCAGTCTATAGGTATCTGAGGTTGTTGTCCAAATCTAGATCTTTAAGTGATACGCTATTATAAAATGTTATTTGGCTGTCGTACTGTTCTAAATGTATTGACTAGATCAGAGGCGTTTAATTTGCCGGCTTTGCCACGTCGGGCGGCTAAAACTTCCACTGCGGCGTTGTAATCTGAATACGGTGCCTACGTCAGTTTTCGAAGCAATTATATTATGAACTTCGAAAATATTTTGTAATAAGAATTCTTGGGAAATTTGTCATACGATTCTGGTACTTAATGTATGTATCTTATAAAAATATAGTGGTTGGTCGGTGCCTCCGAGTTGGAAGACGGTTTTGAATCTTCGTACTGCGTCAACAGCGAGTGTGGAGGTGCCTTTACAAAGTGATGTAGTTAGTGTTGTGTGCTACCCTATTTTTGACAATAATATAAATGACGATAATAACGAGGGTAGTCGTGAGCCAGTGTTAGTTTCGTCGAGCACGAGCAGTCGCGCGAAGAGAGCCGAGGCGCGCAGTTCGCGTATGGCAGCAGCAGCTGCCGCGGCTCCTAGATGAAGGGCTACGAATTAGTCCGAAACATGTCGAGCTAAACTCGATTTATAACGTGAGTTATCCGTATTTTATAAGATGAGTGAGTCTCACGGTAGTTTAATGTTAAATATAATGTATGTACTTATTAACTCAACATTTTAATTTTGTGTAACTTTCAACCCGTGTGAGAGGGTCTAGCCTCCTGACGACCGGCGTCAAATTATGTGTAGTTCAAAACTGACGCTTAATGTCAAAATACAAAGTTACAAATGAATTCAATTTTATGTATGACATGTAGCACGCCAATCGTCTGGAGGCTAGAATAAGAAGCACCTCACTGTTTCTTCCGTGGATGTCGTAAGAGGCGACCAAAGAAAAAGGTTATTGTATAATTTAGGCGACAAACTAGCAACCTGTCACTATTATACCTACCTGCCAACTCAAAGCCAAAAAAATAAGCAGAAAGTAGCCACGAAACGTTAAACAGTCATGGTTTTGTCTATGTAGCGTTTCGTGTGCTCTGCTTACTCCATTTGGAGACACAGGCGTGATTATGTATGCAATATTTTTCTACTTAAATTCTAATAATTTTAAACAAAAAAAAAACCGACTTCAAATTAGCAATATTTTAAAAGTACTCTGTTTACTGAATGTAAAATCTTGACTTCATCAACAAATTACCGAAAACGCCGTACATCTCTATATAAAATTTGAAGAGTTCCCTCGATTTCTCCAAGATTCCATCATCAGATCCTGGTTTCGTACCAATGGGACCAATTTCGAGTTATACCCTTTCGATTAAAAAAAAATCGGTCCACGGGTTTTCGAGATATCGAGTAACATACACACAAAAAAAAAATTAAAAAATTAGGTCGAATTGAGAACCTCCTCCTTTTTGAAGTCGGTTAAAAATTATCACAAGCCGTTGTTTTTGCTTTTGCCGCTTGACGTACTGTACAAAATCTGTTAACTGTTTTCGAGGCGTTTGGGGGCATTTAATATGCCAGCTTTGCACCACGGCGTTTCAAACTTCCGCTCGACGAGTAAACAAGCCTCGTTGCGGTCCTACTTCCAACGAGTGTTACTCGTAATAAACATGGCGGAAACTGGCTACACAAAATGACGTAACTACCCCAGACCTCTACGGAGATAGGCTCTTTTGGAATTAGCTGGGTGGAATTGGAGCGAGGTGTCGGGAACATTCATAATTAGGGTAGGAGTAAAATTGTTCGTGTTTCTTCGTTTGATGATGTAATGCGATGTGTTTGGTCGATCTAAGTACACTTTACTTTGTTTATTTTAATGTTTGAATCTTAACTGTCAAAACCTCACGCTTTTTTAAGTAAACACATGGCATCGCCGAAAATGCTGATACAGTTTGTATTGAAAATCATTATAACAAACAGTGATAAGTGTTATTGCATTAATCATTATCTAGTTTTACCTAAAGCTTCAGAGAAAAATTCAAAATTTTCCGTTGAAATTTCAAATTTTAAATGAAACAGAATATAGCTACCGCCCTTCGTTTTTGCCTGGTTCAATATTATTAAGCGTGATTTCGGGTTTAGAAGTACAACTTCATTTCTTACATGGATGCTTAAGGTGACAGGCTTATGTAGTTTTAAGCAATAACATTGTGCTAAAAGTGGCTACTGCTGTAATAGTCATAATTTTGTATATGTAGCTATGAATCAGCATTTTATGAGAGTACGTATTTTTTTATTTTCTATAGTTTTTTTTATTTACTTCATTTTTCTTACTTCAAGTAAAACAAAAAAATGCACGAACATCACACATCATGTAAACCTTAATGCGGGTAAACAAATCGCGATCAACTTAAGGTTATTAGGGCTGTGCACACACGCACTATGACGTGTGTCTGGTATTGATCGTGTGGCCACGCCTTTATAGCGCAAGGAATGCGCTGAAGCGTTTGAAAATTGACAAAAGTTGACAGTTGATTTAGATAAAATACAAGTTAAATTAAGTGTTCTCTCTAGCACTCTTTGGTTGATTGTCAGAAATACCTTAAAGGATAAAGTTTTCTATAGTAAATTTTATGGTCTTCATTTTTCTTGTGACAGTATGTTACTTAGCAAAAGACATTTTTTATGATCAGTATAATAAAGCTACATCTACATACAGCCACGTATGTGTTCCCAAATGGAGTAAGCAGAGCACACGAAACATGACATACACAAAACCATGACTATTTCACGCTTCGCAGCAACTTCTAGCATACATTTTGGTTTAAAAACAGATACAGGTTTTTTTTGTAGCGGATTTGTTTGCCGATATCTCGGGTAAAAGTTCACCCTTATAAGTAAATCTGTTATCGTGTATTTTGTTTTACATGCAAATGTTGGTACCATCCTTGAGTGTTAATTTTCCCGCTGTCTCTTGTGCCGTGGTCTGTCCACAGCTGGCACGTGTGTTCATTGTCCGCTGCCTCCTGTGCCTTGGCCTGGGCACAGCTGGCACGCGAGCGTTATTATATTTTCATCGTCGGATGCCGCTGTTTCAATATTACCTTTAATAGTTTCGTAGTTCCCCGTAATGGATGCTTGTTGCCCGCTACGGGCTATGTTGTTAACAAATAGTTGTATACTTTAGTGATAGAGGTTACTTGTATGGGAATTACTTGTTAACGATTAGTTAATAATGTGCTACATACATCTCGTCGACAAGTTGTAGGACAATTTTTGGTTGATAGTCAGATAAAAGAGGTATAGTGACATTAAGATTGCTACCTAAATAACACAACTTATGTTCCTAGACGCATTTTACGACAGTTATGGGATAAAAGGAAAGATGTAATTCGAAATCCAATACGACACGAGAAATGATATAATATATAGAGGCATTATGAAGACTTAAAATATAAAAACTTTGCAATTATAATCGAAACATGCAATCAAATAATTTTCGAGACAAAAAAAAACGAAACAATTTTCGTACCTAATACTGAGTCCATTATTTTTTATTAATCATAACTCAGTGAATTGCTTACAATAATTGAAAAACTTCAAAGTTGTTCATGCTTTAGGCACCTAATTTTCCTTATAACAGCTAATTTTTGTATGAAAATTTATACGATTTTTTTCTTAAATTGTACCTGCTATTTAGTGCATTTCAAGCGTCTTGCAATGGTGAAATTATGGAGCTAACAACGACGAAACGCAGAAAAATACTTTTTTTTCACTTAATTTTAAGTGTCTAATCTTAATTGTAACCCAAACAATTAAAGTAAAATCCCAGTCGTCGACAACATTTTCACGCATAAACTTTAAAATTTCCGTAGAATAAAGACGTAACGAGGCTCCATTTGCATCCTATCCCCGGGGCCATTTCCGACCCCTGACATAATCTGGACCAGGATTTTAACGCGTTCGCGTTTATATTATCATGGAAAAGGTTGACGACAGCTGGCCTTAACATTACAATGGACAAACTGGATATTTGTGTAAAGTGTACCGTGCCTTTACCACGAGTTGCCAGTGACCGTACTCGCTAGCGACTGCGTAAATCATTTGTATGGAGAAACGAACAGCGCCAC
>BHDV01065269.1:0-29362 GCA_005406045.1 Adoxophyes honmai | reverse complement strand
ATCTATACGAAGCGCGTAAATACGTTAGGGCCTGTAGTAACGTAATGAGATTTACTACGACCAACTCGTGGTAGAGGCACCGGACAAATCTAGAATTAATACATTTTTGTGTACAGTATTTTGTTAATTCTCTAATTTATAGAATTTTGTGCACATTTTAGTTTCAATATCTTGTTCTTAAGTAACTATTTTTGGGATCACCCAAGTAAAAACAGTGATCTATGTCAATACCAAAAAGGTAGAAAAGAGACAACAGGGACAGGGGCAAATCAAAGTACCTATTTTTTAATTTAACAGAAACTGTTTAAACCGTCAGTTTGATTATTAAAATAAAGTTAAGTACTTGGGTATTTTTACTTTTCTTTGACAAACAAAGAATACGTATATGTACGTACCTACTCGGTACAGCTATTTTTGTCCAAGATTGCCGTCACAATCTTTCACTCCGAAAGGACCCGGAAGTTTGATGAAGCATTCCTTTGTAAACATATTTTTCCATAATCTAGTGGTCCGTTTTTTTACCCAATGTATATCAGGGTTTCATGATTCAGCTATTATCATCAAATATTCATTAAATTTCATGCTTTGTCAAATTTTAGTCGATATTAGACTTCGGTGTTTTGATTCTTGTATTCCGCTTAATTACTAACTTATTTTTTTATTCCGCCCCCCTTGACGGAACTCCTCGCCCCCCATGGGAGGCGTCCCCCCCTTCTATCAATTTTTATCACAGCAGTTTTAAAAATAGTCTAGGTTATACATATAAGTAAAAGTGTAAAAAACAGACTTACCTCAACCGTGTTTTAATCATAAACTTTTCAGACGTAAATTGAAATTTATAAAAATAAAACGGTCCTTCGGAACTTATAGCAGCGCCATTATTCCTAAATTAAACATTATTCATTGCCTCATAGAATTGAAAATCTTCGACTTTGCGACGTAGACAAAGTTTTATTGAAAAGTCTTGGCACTCCTTTGCAGAATTTGCAGCCTTAGCGGACTTTAAGTGAACGGAAACAACGGAAATCAGACTTTAGTTCGGTACTTTGAAGTTGCTTTTATGATTTAAAGGCGCTGGAATGGTGAATGCTTTATGTTTGTGTAAAGTTTGATTTTACTTTTCATACATGCAGAACGCCTGTATTCCCAAATAGGGCATGGAAACTTACAAAACGCCACACAGACAAATCCATGGCCAGCTTCAATAAAGGAGAAGGTTCTATGTTCGGCTGTAGGTTTGTTTTCAATGACAATTTTCCTTTAGTTTTAAGTTTCCAGGGTCGCATCAGCACAGCACTGCGGCTGGAAAACATAACAATGTTTCCAAATAAATGTCTGTAAAATGAATTCTTTCTTTCTTTCATTGCCCGCTTAGCAGCCACTTCTACTAATGTTTTTTAGGTTTAAAACTGTCAGGTTGCTAGTCTAGCCTAAATCATACCAAAACCAATTTCCTTAGTCACCTTTTACGGCATTCAAGGAAAAAATGTAGAGATTGTCATCCTAACCGGACACAGAAGACAATAGACCTCGTAAAAAAATGAACCAAAGGATATTTTACTCTCATTAAAATATGAACAAGCTCTAAGAATAAAATATCTTACAAAGTGGTCGTTAACCTATAAAATGGAACAATAAATTAATTTGCTGGCTTTAAAAGGATCATTTTGCCGAAAACAATGGCGTCTCGCAAAGCCTTTTGTCTGGAACCTAATTAGAAACACTTTACTTCGGATACTGATACTTGAGAAATAATCGTCAGCATTTTTAGACAAACACAGACAAAATTATGACTGTTACACGTCTCGTGGCCACTTTGAGCATAATATTTATGGTTAACTTGGCAAGTATAATAGTGATAGTTTGCTAGCTTGTCGTCTAAAATGGGATACCTAAACATTTTTGACAACCACGGATAAACTGTAGGTATCGCTGATGTTACGGTGTGTGATAATGTGTTTTTAGAACAACACTTCTTCAATTTCTTTCATGGGTGTCGTTAGAGACAACTAAAGTATTCGATGTCTAATAATCTCCTTTTTCATTCATGATCAAATATAAAATTTTGCTAGAAGTCGCTACGAATCGTCAATACGTCTACAAATAATCATAGTTTTGAGTATCAAAAGTTTTATGTTGTCCTGCCACATTTGAATAAGCAGGCGTGATGTTAAACCACGATCGGGTTGTAACTCAACTCGCCTATCTCCTCATACAAAAAAAAATCCTAAATAAATTTCGCTTTTCCCCACAGAGATATAATAGTACATTACGAGTCAGATTTCGGCACCTCAAAAACGTTAGCAATATTCTTTACCGCACGCGTTACTTTTCACGTCGCCCCAGAGTTCTCTTCGCGAACTTGAAACTTTTTTATTAACAGAGTTTCCCCCTGTTTTTTGTTTGTCCCGACATTCCTGTATAATTTGAGAATTCTCTCTACTCTTGCTAAGGTCGGTGTTAAGTGATTAGGACAAAGTTTTGTTAATTTGAGAAAGTATTGTCGAGACGAAGTTTGAATGTTACTGCGTCCAGAAAGTTGCTGGGCGTGGTAGTACCTTAAATCCATCTTTTGATATGGTTTGAATCCTCACTGTATACCACAAACCTATAAAGTTTCAGTTATAAGTATGACCCTCAAAATTTACTATTTATTTTCTAATGTTGTGTGAAAATCTTAATACGTGGACAGAAGTAGTTCATATAGTTTCGGAAAAAAGTGACTGACATATAGACGGACGGACAGATAGATATGACGAATACATAATGTGCTCCGTGTTTCGTATGACCACCAACACAATTTGTTCCGAAAATTAAGTGAGACTTAATGTCCAATGTTCAAAACACAAATACTCCAAACCAAACTAACAAAGTCATCCACGTAAACAGTTCGAGAAAAATAATTCGATACTCTTACTTACCTGAAAGAGGCAATAATACAGAGCCCAAACCCGCATAACGCTAACGGTGACATAACACAGCTAACGGCCATTTTTACGGTCGGTATAAAACGAGATTCCCGTAATGAAGCGGTTAGTGTGCCATGAAAGTTACATGACGATCGGAAAACGGCTATATTCTGAGAATAGTGTTGCGATTACATTTGTTGAAGCTTAGGTCTTTGATATTCTTTGTCCAAATGTTAGATAGGGTCTGCCTTTTTGCCTTTTTATCTGTGACCAGCGGGTTTTTAGGTATTTTAGGTGACAGGCTAGCAATTATCCACTGATGTACTTATTCATCTATGCTTTAACTGAAAATTAAGCTAAATATAGCAACGGAACGTGAAATTATCATGGTTTTGACAATAACGTGTAGTGTGCTCTGACCATCCCATTAGGGGATACCTACATAAGAAATGATTCTTTATATAAAACAATATTTCTCTTCTGTGACTCAGTTATGTAATAAACTAATAAAGTGAAAGCTCTTTCCGTAGCGAAATATTGAATTGAAATATTATAGAAACAGATGCAGAAGTAAATGCAAATGTCACTGATCTGCATAAAGTTAAAGAGATAGTCCAGAACTTAAACTGTTTCTTCATTTAAATTATGCGCTTTTAGTTATAAGTTATAACTTGTACAGACACCGGTATCTTGACAAGATTTCAGAGACTGTAACTGATTACAAACACTACTGTTATACAAATAATTAATTAACAAATTATAAAAAGCGAGCTAATAGAAACGAGGCGAGGTTCAAAAATATAGTAGATTTTCCATTTTCATGATGAGATATCTCAATAAGGAAAAAAAGTGTTCTGTTTTCCCAAGTGAGGTAGCTAGATTACACGAACCACAACAAAGACAGATCCATGACTATTTCACGTCCTATACTCCTATACGTTTTAAGTTAAGAGTTACAATAGAGACAGGTTGCTAGTCTGTCGCCTGAAATATCCTATTTGGTTTTCGGATTATATCCATGGATAAATGGATATCGAAAAAAGACTAACTGTAGGCGACAGGCTAAAAACCTTTAACTAGGTACTCTGTAACTGCTGGCTCTTTCATCCATTTTTCATCCTAGGATTCTACTAAAAGTGGTTAGTGTGCTCTGCCTACCTCACTTGGGAATACAGCCGTGATCTGTATGTTTAGTTTAGAATAATTTTAGTCTGCTGCAAATTGTGTTGGAATAGTCAAGCGTTCTAGAATACTCCGTCCAAAGCTATGTTTGTGAACATCTATTATTTATGGGGTTGCCACTCTCTAATGGCGACCTCATTACGCGACTTTGTCGCATTGGATGTAGCATTCAAACTAGGATTATCTTACTTTGAATGTAAATAAATCTTTAACTACACGCACACAAAACTCGTTTTGGTTTTATGCTTATTTTAGGATATTATTAGACAGAGATTAAATGAAACGATACATAGCGATAACCGTGACTATTTATCGTTTGGAAGCAACTTCTAGCAATTTTTTTAGGTTTTTATTTAAAATGTACACATCTAAATATATTTCTTTAGTTGATTTTTAGAACACGCACGAAATAAATAGAGATGTTAATCAAAACCCGACACCACACAATAAAACATACACAATTGCACCTACATAATTGCATATTATATTTTTTATACTAGCTAGACTAGATTATTCTATCGACTCTATAATCCTAAAGAATCTTAAATTACGTCTAAAATTGCAGTCCTACATAGTTAACAGCTTTGCTTGATTGAAAAATCCTGCATTTCAGCCTATTCATAGAAGTAATTTTAAATTTAATTCGCCTCGGAAAAAAGCATGTCACCGCCTCTGGGAAAGCGGAAAACTTTCAATGCAATTCCTGCAATACACGGGAGGCAGAATTTTTAGTTTAACTGGCAACACTGGTGCTTCAACATCACTTAGTTACAAGCTGGCAACCCTGAAAGGAAAACATGAGTTGCCAGTGGTAAATAAAGCGGCACGGTTTTAATTAAAACGTTACGATTTTGATTGCTGTTATGTTTGTTTAGGTTCAATAGAATAATCCTGCCTTTTTTTGGAGTATTGTTTTAAAATTATACCATTTCAGAGTATCAAAATTGATATAGGGAAAACGTCGGAAACATATTTCAACGCCGGTTTTATTTAAGTATAATTTACTATGCAACTCTAATGATACTTAATTATTCTTAGGATTGATTTTACCAAACGAGGATGTGATTTAGTCCTGGAGTAAGTCACAATTCTTCCCTTTTTCATGTGAGAAAAATATATTATGTAGGTGTTTTATTTGATAATTTGTAAAATGACATGGAATAATAATTATATTACCAAATAATGAGTATGAGTATGAGTATGCGTATGAGTACTTGCCAACAAAAATGCACTCTTAGTTAATGAGTATCCCTAAAGATTATTCATTTTCAAAAATACTGAGCAACGGAATTGCCAATAAATGAAATTGAATATTTTAATACAAAGAATCAAAAGTTAACCCTTTTAATTCATAATCCTTTGCACAATAGTCAAAAGATGGCGCTGCGGATGTAATTCATGTCTAATTGGTCGACCGTCGGCCATTTTCTTTTTATTCTTTTCCGATTGGCTAACGGTTTTTGCTGGCGGAATTTCATTTGAGAACGCGTTGGAATTAATAATGTCATTGTGACATTTCTTTTGTGTATGGAAGAAATTTGAATTGTAAACATTGTCAGGAGTGTGAATAAATTGTTTTGTTTAAGAAAAATATTTTTTTTAAGATAAATATTATAAACATCACGAATTTGTTGTTTAGTATTATTTATTTTTAATCATTTTGTATTTCTCTTGTTACAGGTAACAACTTCAAACAAAATGGTGAACAGCAGCAACGAAGCCATACTCCGTTTCATTTAAGAATTGACTATTAATGAACAAAGTTTGAAGTTGTTCTGGTAATGGTAAAGGTAACACTGAAAATCATTATTGCAACACTAAATACCGTTTGTTTCAATGTTTTCAATGCAAACAGTATCACCATTTGCGGTGACGTCTTGCGTTTTCTTTGCGGGAAATAGAGTAAAGACTATTAAGATTTATGGAGATGTCCTTAAACATAAAAAAAAACAATATATTATTATGTAGTACCTATACTATATCCGTACCTAAACCAAGAAACTACTAATTACAAGGTAAGATTAAGCTTAGTGTTAGAGATTGGTTCCAGGAACTAGGTTAATTGCCTTCCCGAAAGTGCGGAGGTCGTCGATGAATTAGGAATCCAAGTGTTCCATCGCTAGGTCATTCTAGAACTGCGGGTAGTAGCTCTTATTCAGCTCGCTGCTCAAGAAATTATAGTACTATCGATGGTGGGATGAGGACCGAAATGCTGTACCTGCCAAAGATCCCTTAAAAGGGCATTTCTTCGAAAGTTTCAACCGACTCATTCATCTGGCCACTTTTTTGTAAAATGGAAGAATATTATAATACCATCGCTTAGTCATCTATTAGAGGAACAGGAACTCTTAACAAATAGTCAAAAATGATATCAAAATCTACAGCAGATTCGTTTAAATCTAGCCAGATGAATGGGGATAACAGACATTACGAATGTATAAGGGTTCCGTTGCTATTTGACTATGGAATCCTGAAAAGTAGTGACAAATAGGGCCCATTAAAACGGCGTAGCGTCAAGTTGCTAAAGGTCATTTGATTCCCGAGTGTCCTGTGTCCGTAGAATAAAATGAAAGCGTATTATTTCGAGTTAAGAAAAAAATAATATAACTTTTTTTATGTAAGTAGAAAAAAAACAATTGATGCATTCCAGAGCTTGACACTATGAATTATAGCCACGAGAATCTGTCATGCACTGTGGAAAATTTAACTTGTAAAATCAGTTTGATGCCTACGTGACCATCTTTTGAGATGTCACGGTTAGGTGGACTCTATCCCTTTAGGTCAAAACATAGTGGGATTGATAATCTCTCCCGTTAATGAGAAGTTGTATGATGCAGAAGCAATTAATTTCAAAATGGCCGACTAACGAAGGTTTAGTAAATTGGATGACGGCGACGCCCCGGTGGGATTGCGGCCGCCAATTTTCGTTTAAAATGATTAGGTTCGGATGAAAGTTTTAGTTTTTGGGGGAATTATTGTGTCAGTTTTTAGGCAGTTGAAGCCAAGGTTATAAAAGGCACAGGGGAAATCGCTTTGAATTTACTAGGTAAGCACCATCGACATTGACACTCATTCGTTGCTCACTTCACACACAAAATCACGCAATTTTATTCACTATCTCTGCTTCAGTCATAATTTTTATTTTGGGGTGGACTTCTAGCTCACTAGCGCTACCTATCGCCGAATAGCCGAATTACACAATGCTACATCGAATCTAAATTTCAATGATCGATTGCTTTAAAAAGAGCCCGAATTAGAAGTATCAGACACCGTTAAGCACGTATCACGAGAAGGATTCATATAAGAGAAGCGAGAGAAGTGTGTCAGAATAGAAGCGAATCACACTCTATTGCACGCCGCAGGGAATAAGGCGTAATGTTTACGTTAATGTATCTAAGTCGTCCAAATAGGTTTATTTCCTCGGATACCTAACCGAATAAAACATTCGTATTTCGCGAAAACTCATCAATTCCTATTAGCTTAGACACTTTGCAAGCATTTTGACTTGAAATTGGCTGCCCTCGATTTAGGTTCCAGAACTTTCCGATTCGTTCGGTCATTGCCCCTAAGGCAACGTTCTGTTTGCTAACCCGGGTCAGAAGTCTGGGGAGTGGTTGACATATAAAACGGCTCGCACTGTCTAGGTATACATTAGTTATACATACAGCTTTGGCCAGTAGTTTCGCAACTGCGAATCTCCCTTAGAAAAGATCGTTTGCAATTTGCATCAATTTCCTGCTGCCTTTTCTACCTCTTCCAGGACTTTTAATTTGTTTTACTGTGCACGCTGCTAGGTTGTGGAATCGATTGCCGACTTCAGCCCAAGAATTTTCTGGATCACAGCTCTTTAATTATTTATGTGAGAGTTATTTTTATTTGGTGTAATGTATTGTATGAAATCTTTATTTTTTTTCAATAAGCCTTCTCAGTCGTCCGCACTAGGCTGCGTTCACCAAAAAAAAGTAAAGGTTTGCATGCGTCTATTTCGTCAATCAATAGCTAAGTCCACATCAGTGAGCTTTCACGTTCACCTTCCGTCTTCCTCTGACGCATGGCCGTGCAACCACCAACAACGGCGCATGCCGCCAGCGCGTTTTCGTTGAGGACGGATCTAGTTTCAGCGCATGCGCTGTTGTTGCACGGGCATGCGTCAGAGGAAGAGGTAAGGTGAACGTGAAAGCGCACTGGTGTGGACTTAGCTTATTGTTTCCATTGTGACTGTGTAACGTGAAAGATCTCGAAAAAGTCATGATCTTTTAAGTGTTTTGTGTGCTCTGCTTTCCCTAATAATCGTACCGGCTTAATGTTACGATTTTTGTGTGACATTTATGTCGTGAAAGAATCAGCCCAGAACCAAGCATGTTCGTGAATTCAAATGTTTGGTATTTTCTATGAGAATAATCTCGCCATAACCTTTGATAAATACGCAAATTAAGAACCTGATTGTATACCGTCGTAAAGTTTACAAGACAAACAAAATACCTAGATTAACTGGCTGGTAAACAATATAACTTCTGTTAATTAAATTAATGTTGATCCTTGAGTTGGGTGGGTTTGTTCGACAGGAATAATACCTTTGATCTTAGAATGTCATAATACGTAGTATTTTGTTATCTGATGTAATACTGTAGCTATTTATTTATGTATTTTGGGCTGATAATTACAGCGCCGGCCGTTAAACTACAAGTCTGTTAAAAGGCAAAAGACAAAAATGGCCGTGAATGGCAACTTCACACGTCTTTCTTCGACACCACAAAAAATATTCCAGAAATACTAGAACAACGCGCTGTAGAAATCTTGGCACTTAGTATTACATACACAATACAAGGACGTAGTCACACCTAAATGAAGGCAAAGGACATAAAACGATAGGCACAAAGTAAAAAACTGTCTATTTTACGTTTTGTGGGCACTTTTAGCATAATTTTACGTTTAAATATACTTAGATGAAATGAATATGATAGGGTCACCTAAATCAAACTTAAATCTATTAATCGTAAGGTTTCAGTCTAAACCCAGACGGCACAGAGGAACAATGTCTTTGATTTATTTAGGTATTCACGTAAGATTTCTAGCTTAATTTATTTTACCATCTCTCCCTCAGGCCGTGGCCGGTAAGACGATAAATCTCCGTACCGCCATCTATTATCACCCGCAAGAACTAACGAGGCCTTTCGCGAACGTATCACCAAAAATGTCCAAAATTAATCTACGGCGACCGCTACAAATGGTCTAACCTTAGATACTACCACGAGAGGGCGCTACCGGTGACGCCACTAGCCGTGTTCAAATCCATTGCGTGGTTTGAGAGATCTCCAAGTTTCAGTTGCATGTTGGAACAGCAATGAACAGCGAAGTCGCTTTTTCCATCGCTTTCGTGTGAGTTCGTGGTAGGCCTTTTAGGCCCTAATATCCCTACACAGGCTTACGCTGTCCACTCTCGTAATATATGGCACGGTTTGACGTTTCAAGATTAGCCTGAGATGGGTCGACAGCCTGCTATCAAACTGCCCAGGTTTAGAATGTCCTTAGAAATTTGATGCCCCAAGGAGCCTTCGGATTTAGGGGGATTGTGAAACAATTGGCAGTGAATCGCTAATTATTTTGAATGAAATGCGAATGTGTGATGTGAGCGCGCTGGGGAACAAAGAAAGGCTTAATGATACGCTGGAAATGGTTGAATGTAATTTAAATAATTTTGAATGATGAATTTTGATGCTTACATTGAATATAATATGACTTCGGTGTTATATATTTTTCGGTGTATCCTTAATAGGTACAATTGACTAAAAATAAATCTAAAGTTATGCTGGAAGTGACTGTGAAGCGTGAATTCATCATGGTTTTGTTTATGTTTGTTTCGTGTGGTCGGCCTACCCTATTTGAGAACTTAGGCGTTATTTTAATATAGTTGTCAAACTTTCAATGGGTATATTATTTGAAATGTTACTAAGTTCTTAGTGTTGTGGTTTCTTGAAATGAAACTCAGAAATTATGTCGTACACTTTATTTTGCAGGTAGATAAACTAATATTGTCACATCATAGCAAATAATTAGATATTATGTTCTCCTCAACATTTTCTGGCATCATCACAAACTGTACAATGATCTGAAAACTTGCATTGACCGTTTCATACTTCTAAAAATAGTTGAAGTCTATCAAAATTGGAAATATCCTCTTGCTCAGTAATTGCAACTGAATTGTAATCATTATCATTTGTTTTCATCAAGTTTTCTATTTCTACCAATGACTTCATCCCTGTCTCTGGCAAGATATTATTAACTACAACCAATATTACAATCATTAATATTACAGCCAGGAATAATACACTATTTATTCCCATTACAGTCGTTAAAGTTGGTACCAATTTCAAAATAGTATTACCAAAGGCCCATAAGTAAGCACAAGTTAGAGAACTGCCTACCCCTTTATATGACATTGGAAAAATCTCTCCAAGCAGCGAAAATGGAAGTGCAGTTGTACCTAAAGACATAAACATAGCAAACCCTGTTACTACAGTCAAGAACAACCACAAGTAATCTTTAGAAAGTAAATGAATGGACTGCAGTGTTACAAACAATGTTGTTAATCCCAAGAAAATTATAGAGCATGAGCCAGTAAACAAGAACAAAGTTTTTCTTCTGACTATTTGCATTAAAACGCAAGCAGTTAAAGAACAAACTAACGCTAGCACATCTAAAACAATAGTACCGATGTATTTGCCGTTAGTCAATTTAAAGATGTTTCTAAACGAACTGTTAGAGACGACATTTTCCCCACCAAATCCGACAAAACTGAAGAGCAAAATCATTACAGACAGGGGCTTAAGGAAATCCAGTTTTATTAACGATCGCAGATAATCCAAGATCCGTTCCCGAACGCTCAATTTCCTTATAGGCTTCAGTGCTTCCAATTGAATTTGAATCTTATACGTCATCAATAAATCCTCCAACTCTTTGCTGGCTCCCTGGTCCCTCCCTCTCAGCCAATGGAAGTTTTCAGCGCATCGCACCATATGCCCTTGACTTATCAACCAATACGGACTTTCTGGTGATAAATACGAAATTAAAAGTCCATAAAATGCCGTCAAAAGTCCCAACGCTGTTATCAATCTCCAAGAAGAATATATCCCAGCAATGTGACTTAGTAGTACACCCAAAGAAATCATGGCCGTCTCCAACATGAGGAACGTTCCTCTATATTTAGGGCTACAGGCTTCCGAGATTATTATGCTGCTGATTGTAGCCGCTCCACCTAGAGCAATATTGTGTAAAATATTAACCAATAGCAGGCCAGTAAAATGTGTGGCGTCAAAGCTGATTAGCCAGCTAAATAGGAGAGGTAGGACCGTCACAATGCTTGCGACCCGGCGACCTTTCTTCTGCATTGTGTAGGGTATAGCCAGTATAGACGGGACGAAGGCGACCTCCCCGGCGGTCTCTGCGAAGGAAATTAATTTTACTTAGCGACTTTCCAGATAAAAGGCTCTTATCTTTCTGCTTAATTATTCAACCGAACTAATTCAGGGGTAAATGTAACTAGGGCTCTCACCAAAGGAATGGGATTGAATTAAACATTGCGTTGTTTAATTACGTTCGAGATATTTTGCATCAGAAAGTGATGTAACTAATGATGTGCAAATTGCGGAAACTTTCAAAAATGTGGAAATATTTCAATTGAAACTTTCGAGAACATTTCTAAAACCGGAAATTTAAAGAATATATTAAAACTGGAAATAACAACGCCCCATTTCATGGAAATTTATATTTTCAACTACCCTCTACATGTATAAATAGACAATTTAATGTTCTGTGTCGTTCGTTAGAGAAAAAATCGAATAAATTTCTTAAATTTCTGTAAGTTTCATAGGTAAGTTTCTTGGAAAGTTATCATAGTCGGAATAATACGAGAATTTAAATTAAACTTCATGGAAAATTCCCTCAAAATCTTCTATAGGTATATATAAAACTCAAAGGTGACTGACTGACATAGTGATCTATCCACGCCCACGCACAGCCCAAACCACTGGACGGATCGGGCTGAAATTTGACATATAGGTAGATGTTATGACGTAGGCATCTGCTAAGATCATCCATTTTGACTAATTCTACCCCAAAAGGATGAAAGTCTATATGAAACTTTGTGAATTTTAAACCGATTTAAAATTGTAAACCGATCGGGCCGAGACTTTGCATTCCTAAGGGCGTTTGTGCACTACCATGAATTTTACGGTCCGGCTTTTTCATTGAGTTCTCGTCTCGCTTGCTCTTTCATTAAATTGTATTGGCGTGAGCGGGACGGCGCGACAGACCTTGAAAAACCGGACGGCCGGACCGGAAAATTCATGGCAGTGCACAAGCGCCCTAAAGCTTCTATGACGTAGACATCCCCAAAGAATGGATTTTGAAAAAAAAAATCCACTCCCTAAGGGGCTAAAATAGAGGATGAAAAAGCTATTAAAAATAATATTTAACGCGAGTGAAGCCGCTGGCAAAAGCTTGTGTATAACAGAACCTCACATTAAAATCGCCTGAATTAGACTACAACAGAAAACATTGTGCACTTCCTTTGTATATCCATTATCACATATTATGATGTATACTTCTTTGTTATCGATGACGGTTCTTGAAGTGGGCATGTGACCTATACATACATGCAATCACGCCTGTATTCCCAAACGGGGTAGGCAGAGCACACAAAACGCTACATAGACAAAACAATGACTATTTCACGTTTTGTAGCCACTTCTAGCATAATATTTTTTAGGTTTTGAGGTGACAGGTACAATAGTGACATGTTGCTGGCTAGCCTAAAATGTACCTTAACCTATGTCCTTAGTCGCCTCTTCAGACATCCACGGAAGAAATGGAGAGGTGTTATTCTAAACCCGACACCACACGGATGTGACCTATAGCTGTAAATAAGCAGTTTGCCTTAATAAAATCAACCTCTATTAGCTGTACATAATTAAGATTATAAAAATACCTATATTTTATTTTTATTTTGTATTTTTTGTGACTAATTTTACTATGAAATATTGCAAGAAGTTTCAAAAAAGAAAACTTCTAAGAAACATTTCGAAATATTCTTATCGAAGTTTATGGAAATTTATGAATTTTATGATTTCTTGGCGAAGTTTATAAAAATCAGTTGTAGTTAATACCGATATGGAATTGTATGACTATAATCACTTCTTACATTGATATGTCTACGTGGGCAGAAATTATTTTCCTATAAATTTCCAATGTTTCTAAGTCTAGAGAATGTTACGGGAAATTTCACGAAAATTTCACTTGGAAATATTTCGCAACATAGGAAAGTTTCCACAGGCACATCACTAGATGTAACCGCTTTTTTAATGGTAAAAGCGGGTGATAAGAATTTTGCAGGTTGCGTTCGGATCGCCGCAAAGCAGCAGTGCTCGCACTGTTGTGATCGGAACGTAGATACGAACGTCAGTGTCTCGTTAACACCTGTGCAGCGTTGGTGTGGCGACTGGGCGTCCATGCTTTTGTGCAAATGCCGAGGCGCTGACGTTCGAAAGGCATCATCATACAAAATCTCACCGATGAAGTGAAGTGAAGAATTGTCAACATGTTTCATGTCTTCGCTTAGCAACCCTTGGTCCAGAAAAGTGGCTAGGTATCCCAGACCCAAACCGCAGCTCAGTATCGTGCTGAGAACACCGCTCGCCACGAATATCTGAAAACAAACAGTATTTTTATTAGTATCCCGTACTTTAATTGAAAAAAAAACTGTTAGGCTTCATGTCGCACTGACAGTTTACACAATCAAAAAATATGGTCGTTTATGACGCATTTCTCATACATTTCCAAAAGGACTCAATATGGGTACTTTCCAGTGACCTACATTCATGAATTTTGTTGCGATGCAATGTCGTTTAACTCTAATAAAGCCATATAACATAAACATTACGCTCATTTCCCTGCGGTGTACTCAGAGACAGCAGAGCGTCATTCGCTTCTATTCTGGCATACTTCTCTAGCTTCATTCGACATCATCCCTCTCGTTATACAAGCTTGTCGGTTTCAAATTTCAAAAAAAAGGTAGTACGGAAATCAGAACTTATGCTTATGCCAGAACAATTAATTATATCGGTGTATTGGGACAAAACACAGACAACAGTCAATTTAAGTAAGTAAGTAAGTTTGTCGCTCAATCCTTGATAGTAGGTTTTTGCTTGATGACCGCTGATACATAGGTATATAGGCAAATGGATCTCTCTAATTGTTACTTTTTCTTTTTTCATTATAAGAAAATGAGTTTCTAAAACATACACTTGAGAGATTATCATAGTTTAGCAAAACTTCTGTTTATACAATGAAATCGTAAATGAGATTTTTTTAATTTTAGAAGCGTTAAACTACCAGAATTTTCAAACGGATTATATCATGTTATATTTTCGTGTAGACATTGCTCAAAATACCAGGTCGATTGTCTATTATTCTTTACACAGGCTTGTCTTGAGTTCTAAAAAGCCTTAAAATTAATGATTAAAATAGTAAAACACTACAAATTCTTGCGCATCAAAAGCAACGAATATCGTGTTTCCGATTGAACGAACTCTTCTCTTAGTTGTCCGATATTCAGACCAGTGATATTGAACACTAATGGTTGGTTGGCATTTATAGCTCATAGCCTGCGACCTACTTCCTGATTTATGGGTCGGAATGGAGGCGAATATTCGTTTTTGCACGCATGCTATGTAAATTTACTAGGTTAGAGGTAAAGTCAAGTAATGACACAATTTGTTACGAAGTTATGGTTATTAGTAGCTTCATATTGGGTATGGTAATCATTTGATAAATAAGCCGTCTTCCCTCTATCAGAAGCTTAACATATTTCTGAGTAGAGGCGGCGCATACAAAACGTCAATAGTATACAGTGAGGGAATCTGAATGTTTACCATGTTGACCGCCTCCATAATTTGTTCGCATTATAGGACAAACTTCACCATGAAGTTCAATATTGAGTATTAATTTAAGTCATGCAACTGGCTGGAAATAGTAATAAGGCCAATTTTAGAAGTATCTCAACCTGCTAAACATCCAATTTCCCTGACCGTAGATACATTCGAATGTTATACATGTCATGTATTCCTAAATAGAGACAGAGCACACAAAACGTTACTTAGACGTAATATCAAAATCAATTAACAACATTTTAATTTTTTTGAATCCCGTGTGGTGCCGGGTTAGAATAGCACCTCCCCCTTTCTTCCCGTGGGTGCCGTAAGAGTCGGCTCTGGGAAAGGGTTAGTGTATTGTGGGCGATGGGCTAGCTACCTGTCACTGCAGTATCACGTTTGATCATCTGGTTGCTCTGAAATTGCTAAACGTGGCACTGGATTTTTTTTTAATTCATGTGCTCTGCCTACCCCTCTCGGGAATACAGGCGTGAGAATATGTATGTATGTATGTAATTTTTTTGAGCAGTAAGGCCTTTTTGCATGTCTTTGTTTGTTCCGTGTGGTGTCGGGTTTAGAATAACACCTTCCATTTCATCGCAATTTCAGGCGACTAAGGAAATAGGTTAAAGTTTATTTTTTAGACGAAAGGCTATGTGGCGTTTAGTCAGCACTGCCTACCTCATTTAGGAACAAAGGTATGATTGTACGAATGTATTATAAGGAGAACATCGTTGCTCAAACTGTTTAAGTACCTGATTGACCAAAGGCGACTGTAGCCGTTCCATGCTTGTGTTTTAAACAATATCACAAAAACACTTCACTTTTTTCATTTTGGGACACGAGAGCCTACACCAACAGCGATATACGACTGATCGGTGAAGTGGAGCAACTGAACAAACATGACGTCATAATATTAGTGAAATACATTGAAAGGTTGATGAAGTTTACAGGTGTGATATTACCATACCCCGTTATCAATGTTGCAAATCCATTGAAAAAGCCAGGGATGGCACTGCAGATCTATTTTTTAATATGTGCCTACTTTTAAATAAACATAATTTTTATTCACTTAAAAATTATAAATAAAAAGTTATTTATAATCTTTAAGATTTAAAAGATAACAAAACCTCTTTTCAGCCCGTAATTGTCAATTTTTTTTAAACTTCATAATAGGTGGTTACGTCATTTATTTCTCAATTTTGATTTATTTAGAAGTGGAGCGGTCGATATCATATTTAAAATGGATTTTATACAGTAATAGGCGACAAAATTTAACGCCAAGTAACCTAGAAAAAATATTAATAATTTATTCAGACAGCTAAAAATATAATATACTTAAATCCGATAGTTTGCATGTAAAAACATTCTTCTAACATTAACATTTTTATGTACCTTCCAATGTGTCACATGTCGTGACATGACAGTGAAATAAATGTTGTGCGACAACCCTATGGCTTAGTTTCAATGAATCTGCAACACTGATAACGGGGTATGGATATTACGTGTAGACACCGTGAACATTGTCACAGTACATACACTGTATGTCATCATACGGGATTTCATATAACTGCGAGCGTTTGCGTAAAGGGCAAATTCATATAAATTGCCTGCAACAGATATACAATTAAATATTATTATTATATCTGAATATTGGTAGTGTCTTCATATTACCGTTATTTATATCGACCCAAAAATACCAACATAATCTAATCGGACTTGTAGGGGAGCCCCCCGTTTTTTTTACTTTTAGTGTTTTTTAGTATATTTTATCGTCATTTAATATAAAATTTGTAATAAATCTGTGAGAATTTCTATAGTCAGCTAGCAACGTGAAATACAGCTGGCGACAAACGGAGGCACAGCGAAATCTCAGTAATAGGGTCCCGTTCTCACCCTTTGTGTACCCAAAAAACCCAAAAAGAAGAAAATTTACAAAAAAGTAATGTCCACCCATACGAAGCCGGGGCGGGCCGCTAGTTATAAAAATATTACTTAGGTAGCATTTAGCCCATTAAAACCACGCCGTTCTCCCTACTCTCAACCCTACTGCTAACAATCGCCCCAGTACCCACCAGCTAATATTCCGTGTCATTCCAGGGCTGCTGTCATGGGACTCCAACGAGCACCAGGTGGACCTGGAGGCGGAGCTGGCGACGCTCACGGCGCAGGCGCCCGAGGGCGAGGAGGCCAGATATGGTGAGTCACTATACTCTTCTCTTTCTACGATACTTCACTAACTAGATATGGTTCTGTATACTTTACTCAGTCTTAGGCTATTTTATAAAAAGATTTTCTTTCCTTTTTTTTCAAGAATTTGTTTCATCAACATCGATGGTAAAAAAAGGGTTAAAAAACCATTAAGTACTTGTATTTTAGTTCTTTTTTGTACCAATATTAGAAAGCTAAACAGTTTGTTTGTGTGAACGCGCTAATCTCAGGAACTGCTGGTTCGAAGTGAAAAAATATAATTGTGTTGCATAGACCATTTATCGAGGAAGGCTTTAGGCTATGTAACATCATGATGCGACCAATAGGAGCGAAGAAACATTGGAAAATGTGAACAAAAAACTATTCTACGCGGACGGGTAGTCTGAGATAAATACAGAACCCTAGGACATCCCTCCTCACCCCGTATACGTGTCACACGTCGATTTAAAGCACGTAATGAAAAGTCGATCACTGGGCGGCCGTTTGGGCGGATTATCTCATTTCCGCCCCGCCGCCCGCCCAGCGACGCGCGCGCCATTAACAGGGCAATCATTTTCGAGTGATTACTCCGACCCATATACGAGCATCACGTCTGTGTTGCCAAATAAAGTAGGCAGAGTATACTAAACGGTACTTAGACAAAGCTGTGATTATTTCTCGTTAGACAGACACTTGTCTCTTAGGATGATTTTAGGTTGAAACATTGTTGTGACTATTTCATGTTAGGTAGCCACTTTTAAGATTATTTTAGGTTTATATATTGATAAAAGGGGTGGGATAGTGACAGGTTGCTAGCCTGTCACCTAAAGCATACGAGTTTCAATGACACATGGCACAAACAATGGCATTTGATGATAATATTATAATGATGAGTTCTACAATGCATCGACATTAAAGTGGAAATCGGAAATTATGTGAGAAGTTCATAAATAACGTCTCAAAAGTAAGTAAACACTGTACAAAAAACACGAAAAATTATCTAGGGTAACGGCACCAGTTATGGACGGTTTAAGTTGACAACCACCAGTGATGGACACTTCATTCAAAATTTAAAGACCATAGAGTTGTGAATTGATTGTTGTAAAACAAATGAATTTTCCTTAGTGGGTAGTAAATGAGAGTCATTGTCCAAGACTGGTTCTATGTCCATTACCGGTGCGGTCACCCTACTCTGTAGCTCGCCAAAAACACACTAAAAATTTCATCTTTACTCTCTCTCATTTCACCAAAATCTCTCTTATTTCGACGTCAACAAAGCAGCCTCTGCGACAAGCTTAATCCAAAACTCCATGAAACGGCCATGAAAACTCTTGCTCTGTTCGCAGCGTGATTTGTTTAAAATGTAGCTTTATGGGCAAACAAGTGAACGGCGGACACCGCGGGATTTCGGGCGACATTGTTAAAGGTGTAACAAACGGGTGTTTGGCTGTCTATATTGTGACTTTGGTAAAGTTTTTTTAAAGTCATCCATCGCACTCGGATTTAGTTTCCGTGGATGTTAGTATATTTTAGGCTACAGTCTACTAGGCTGTCGCTGATGTACCTACCTTTTATCTTAAAACCTAAAGATATGCCAGAAATGACAACAAAACGTGACTAGTCACGGGTTTCGTGTGCTCTGCTTAGGTACTCCATTCGGGAATACAGGCGTGATGTATACAGGGTGTCCCAAAGTTATGGGACATGAAGGGGAAGTACCTTAAATATCGTAGATAGTGTATTTTGCTCAAAGAAGACTTTATCTTATTTTCAAAAGTTAGTAATTCTGCATTCATAGATTTTCTAAAAATTACTTGCTTCGTCTGGGAATCGAACCGACTAAAATGTAAAAAAAAAACATCCTGTTTTTATGATGCCAATCGAAAGAATAGCTAAAAAATAATAACTCTGCTTAAGTAACATAGTATTTTAAAAGAAAGAAACAACGTGAAATTAATCATTTAATCAAGTTAAAAACATGCATTGTAACCGTCGTAGTCAATTAAGAGGATATTTTTGTGTAAATAATTAATTAAAAGCTCAAAATGTGATCCCTCTTGTCTGATGCAAATCGCTAATCTTTTAATGAGTCCGCTGCCTGTTGATTTTCTAACAATTTTATGGTGAACACTCGATGTGATATGGCACAATTCTGTTTGTAACTCGCCCACGTTCTCGTATCGCTTTTTGTATAGCATATTAATTATCTTTTACGTATCCCCAAAAGAAAAAATCTAATGGGGTAAGGTCCGAAGATCAACAGGCAGCAGACTCATTAAGAGATTGGCAATTTGTGTAAGACAAGAGGGATCACATTTTGAGCATTTAATTAATTTAATTTACACAAAAATACCCAATTAATTGACTACGACAGTTTCATGTATGTTTTTAATTTGATTAAAGTGATTAATTTCACGTTGTTCCTTTCTTTTAAAATACTATGTTACTTAAGCAGAGTTATTATTTTTTAGCTATTCTTTCGATTGGCATCATAAAAACAGGATGATTTTTTTTTGACATTTTAGTCGGTTCGATTCCCAGACGAAGCAAGTAATTTTTAGAAAATCTATGAATGCAGAATTACTAACTTTTGAAAATAAGATAAAGTCTTCTTTGAGCAAAATACACTATCTACGATATTTAAGGTACTTCCCCTTCATGTCCCATAACTTTGGGACACCCTGTATAAGTCTGTGATTTACGTTCATGTGATCATTCGTTATTCACAAATAATTCTAGTCTGGTGCATGGGGCGGTCAACGCTACAAGTTAAGGGGTCGTGTAATATTACACGCGGTGATTCTCGCCAGTTTTGTTACTCAATCTTGGCTTGACAGACTGCTACACGTCTACCACTATTAAAAATAACCTTGTCTTTGACCTCCTGTAAAATAAAACCTTCTTTAGCATAAATAACGACCGCCTTATACCCATTTCGAGCAATTTCCATTTAGCCAATAAAACCCATTGCCGCATCAAGAAATCGTATAAAAATGCCTAGAAGCTCCGTAAATTATAGAAATTAGGCCCAAATTTTATCTTCCACGTCTTGTCCAATTTGGAGGAATCCAATTTGTATGCCTGAAAGTAATTTACGGCAAAAAGTGGGTTATGTGCGAAAATTAGAACGCGAAGAATAAAACTGAGATGTGCTCTTTGCTTTCCTGAGATAGCAAAGCTAATGAAATACGAGTATAAAATGAAAAAAAAAAACAAAGCACTTTTTGCAAGTTAGTGCACGTACGAGTATTATTATATTTTATTACATGAGTTTTGCCTTTAACTCATTTAAAATATGTATTTCCATTACATATATGTAAACATGGGATAGTCAGAGCACATAAAATATGATACATAAACTTTTTTAAATATAAAACTGAAGCACGGATAGAGCGGTGGCGCGCAGTGGTCGTTTATCTGCAGCTGCTGTTGCGCGTTGCTCCCGATGATGGGTCACAAATTGACTCGAAACAAATCAAGCTGATTTCGATTTAAAAACCATTATTTTCAGCATATTTCAGGGTTTATTCACATAAAAGAGATAATAATCATACCTTACTCAATCACACGTTAACTTATTTTCCTTAGTCGCTTTTTACGACCTCCACGAATGACAAAGAAGTGACCAAACTATAACAAATAAGTGCCTTTGTTTTAAAGTATCTAAATATTCTATCGCATTTTAAAATCCAGCATCGGATTTCAGAATTAAACGAGATAACGTTTCAAAATAAAACGCAGTGCAAAGTGCAGCACTTTTTGCCCTTACAATCAAGCTCGGCTTTTAGTTAGAGTGGGTCTGCCGTACCGTTACCAAGTTCGCAATGACCACAATCGCTAGTGAAGGCTATAACTATTTGAATGGAGAAAATTACTGCGTCGCTAGCGATTTCTACATACATACATACATACATTGCGTCTGTTTTCCTAGACTGGGTAGGCAGAGCACACGAAACTCTAGACAAAACCATACTACTTCACGTTCGTGGACACTTCTCGCATATTTTGTAGGGTTTGAGGTGGTACGTATAATAGTGACAGGTTGCTAGCCTGTTGCCTAAAGCGTACCTTAACCTATTTCCCTAGTCGCCTCTTACGACATCCAAGGAAGAAAATGGAGAAGTGTTATTCTATCTTGATACCACACAGGACATTTTAAATTTTCGACAATTTTATTGGACAATTGACGCCAATCACATAGTCCCAAAGTAGCCAATTTGATGCATGTGCTGTAAGCTTAGCACGGCAACTCGCTCTAGTCGCGTCGCGTGCGGGATAGTTTTCCTGTCACTTTTTGACGTCTCTAGTTTGACAGTGACAGGTACAGTCTATCTCGCGCGTATATCTTCTCGCGCTCTGTTGTGCCAAGATCATGTACTCGTTGAGAATAACCCTTTTTCCACACACGTTATGTAAAGTAACTATTACGTGCTTCAAGTTGTCAAGCGACGATAATTCTCTTTCCCTGTAAACGGTCCAACGGCAAACCATATTACTTGATATTACGTTACCCGTTTTTGCGTTCCGTTACACGGATTATAAATACGATCCGTTTTCGCGATCCTATTAGAGGACTTAAGCTCACCGGATCCGAAATTTGGTCGGGTTTGAGGTGGAATAGCTAGCGACGTAGAGACAGGTTTTTTTTACGGTCGCTCAAATAGTTGTTTTTGTTGCTACTGATAAAGCTGTGCTTTTACTTTTACTTTTTTTTTGTTGCCCCTAGTCTTCCATAGAAACTAAAAACGTTGGATACTAATTTAATAACATCGTTTACATTTCGAGTTTGTCGCTTGGTAATTGTAGCGACCCCTAGCACCAATAATAAAATTGTATGTATGTATGTATGCATCACGGTCTGTCCGAAGATACGGTCAATTCTCTAGCGACCTATTCTCATACATGGTTTATTTTTATTATACTATGGCATCATTCGTACATTTCACCATATTTCCAAATAAGGTAGGTAAAGCACAGAACGGCTACATGGACAAAACCATTACACATTTCTTAGCCACGTCCAGCGTAAATCGAGGTTTAAAAACAATTGGAAAAGATATACCTACTAGTGACAGCTTAATGCCTAAAGCTAAATCTGTTTCCTTATTCATTATCAGGGATCGGATAAATTTGCGACATTGTTTGCAATTATGTGGACATGACTCCAAAGTTAATCAAAATGTTATTCAGTTAATTAATTTTTTACAAACATCCATACATACATATAATCACGTCTACGTTCCCTAATGGCGTAGGCAGAGCACACAAAACGTGAAATAGACATAACCATAATTATAGCTGTTTACGCTTCGCAGCCCTTTTCTTCATCATTATTTTAGTTTTGTACTTGACATATAATTTGATTTCTAGTAAATAAATACAAAAGTTTGTTAAAGTATTGGTTTATTAAAAAAAATTGTACAGATTTTTTTCCAAATCGTTATTTATTCATTATAAGTACATAAATATTTATGGAAACGATACCCATTTTAAATAAGAACCTTTTCCTGATAATTATTTATGTAAGTCAACGTCGTCATAACTTAATTTTTTTTAAGTTCTTATAGTAAATACGCACTTTATAATCAAACAATTATCTCCAAAAATTCAAATTATATTTCAATGAATAATTAATTAACAGTTTGATTAATTTTGGAGTCATGTCCACATAATTGCAAACAATGTCGCAAATTTATCCGATCCCTGTTCATTATTCACCTCTTACAACATCCGCAAAAAAAAAAACAGCGTTGTTATTCTATCCCATAGATAACAGACCAACTAAAGAAACAATGATGGCCACCCAGTTCCGCAAACCGTCAGTTTATTTCAACTTACAAACTGTCACAGAAACTGTAAAGAGCCAATTATCATAGAGGAAAAAGCCACTGCGTTACGCGCGATCTTGGGCCGGCCAATAAGAGCACAGCGAATGCCGCCATGCTTTGGCGGAATCGTCTTCGAACAAATTCAATGACATTAGTACTCTATAGGCTCTGTCCTCTATGTTCTATAATATCGACACCACACAGGATTACAGCTTAGTAAAAAAAACACTATTTCGTTTCCAAAACGAACTAACAAAAGACAGTCTACCTTTTAGTCTAATTACATCGAAGTACGCTCTCAACTCCAGATATTCTAACCAGATTCAATTTCAGTCTAAATTAGCATCCTACGTTTTCTCTTTAGAGTCGTCTTTAGCTTTTCTAGCATGGTAATGGAGTGTTCCGAGTTTACACAAGCCTTGTTAGTTCTATTTGAAGCGATTGTAATTCTTGCATAATGTTCGTTTTCATTGTAATAATGATGTTACTTGAGATTTAATTACTTTCACTAGTGTTAATTATAGAAGATAAATACAGAATTAATAATAGAAGTAAAGTAAGAGCAGATTCAATCGGTTTAATCTACCTCTAGCCGCTTTTCCATTATAAAAACCTGATTTACTTGCGAGTAGATAAAGTATCACATTTCAAGACTAAATTACATTCACGTTTGGTTTAATCGGCTCTAGGACGAACATTATATGCGGAATGAATAAAAAGCGGTGGCTTTTGTCCTACGGTTTATTTTTTATTTATTTAGTTGGATTATTACAGGTGCATTACGTACGTAGGTAAAGACAAATCAATTTCTTTCTGACCCACCGCAGATCATTGTTTTAATTAATGTAATAATGTTTTCTTTTGTAATCCAATCCTCAATCATCAGTACATTCTTCGAAAGTTTGTTGAACATCTTGGATGCCATGCCGCATACACTTTCAGCAGGTAGTGCTGTTTTGGTCTTAGGTTTATTTAATACTTTAGACGAGTACTCCAAAAAACAAGAAAATCCTTCCTGTTACATTTTACATAGGTCAGTTTGTCAACTCTACCTATCCCATTTGTTAATACCAGCGCGACGTATATGTAAAACATCTGGTTATTTTTGTCTGAGTATAATTAAGTGCCTACTTAGTTACTTACTCAAAGGACGCGGAAGGAAGCACAAATAACGCGGTTACAAAAATAAAATCACTCGCCACTCTTCTACCTGAAATAATGCAGTTTCCCTTAAAATGAAACAAAGCACGGTGGAGCAACCTTTTTGCCAACATAACCCTAAAAACACGCTGTCATCGCCAGATATCTGTGCGAAATATTACCGCAAAAAACGGTTGGCAGCACTGAACAAAGGAGTTTTTGTTGGCTCTTGGCTTATCATGGTAACACTGGCTTAACTCCATTGTGTGTCAAATATTCGCGTAGACGTTTTGTTCGGGAAAACCTCGGGTCAAATGCTTTTTTTTGGCGTGTTTTGGAATTTGACATGTTAAAGTGACAGGTTTTTGACAGATTCGTTTTTTCTTTTCAATATATCGCTTCAGTTGATTGCTTTAATAACCTAATCGACTTTTTTCATTTCCTTTTTTTCAACTGTACTTCATTGTCATCCATTCCAGATTATAATTATGTATCAAATTTCAAGTCAATCAGATCAACAGCTGAAAGCTCTCTCCATTGGATACAGTCCCGGCTGGGCCACCAAAAGTCTACTACTACTAGATTATTGCATTGCCATTCGATTTTGTGTAAACTTCAACTCAATCGAAAACTGGGAGGTGGATAGAATTTAACTTGTAAGATTTAATTACAGACAAGAGACACGTGAAACTAAATCTAAAAAAACATTGTAAAAATGAAAATGATCAGTGATCATTGATCACACTAAACTTAGTCTTATTTCTACACCATAATACACGGAAAAATCAATAGATTTAAAAATCCCAATTCAAATTTTTTAAAATAAACTAATTCAAAAGCGCTGCCTGTACAAACGTCACTTTTTTTGACGACAAATGACGACGTGCATTTTTTAATCTTCTTTAGTTATTATAGTAAAGAAGAGTACTGCGTACAAATAAACATTGGACTGGCTGCCAATTTCTTAGAAATGCATGGAATAAAGAGAAACCGTACATCAAACATTTAGGTCACCTTGATCTTAAATTTCCGATTCTTGCATGAATTATCCCCGTCGATAAATCTAAGAGACCCTTATCAATTACATTCATCTTAATAATTTAATGTCGTCTCGTAGACATCCCTTCCGAACCTCTGTCAAATAATACAAAAGAAACTCCTGTAGGTACCCGTCGACGTCGGGTTTGAATTGTTTATTTTTTTGTGAATAAAAACAAATGAAATACTGATAGGTACAAGTACAAGCTTGTCATCTAAAATTTACCATAACCGATTTCCTTACTCGCTCCTTACGACGCGACGTCAATGGAAGAAATAGAGAGGTGTTATTCTATAAATGACACCACACGTTAAAAAAAGAAATACATATAAAAGCCGTATCACAACCTCTTCATCTGTTTGAAGTCAGTCATAACAATTATGTAATATAAAAACTCAATTTATAAAAACATGATACGCCGCTACTGCCCTAATAATTTATGTATAAAAGTAGCACTAATAAGAATTAAGAATCACTCAACTGTGTACCTAATATTAAACAAAACATGTTATATTTTCTCAAATTCTTTTATCTCAACATAACATGATGGCGGGTTCTTGGCAGCAATATGCTTCAGGGCAATAAATAATAGATTCTTGTCAAGTTGCCGGCAAAAAGAACAGTTTTTGTCTATATTTTCTTCGATACTTTTGACTTCTTCTTTTTGCGAAATAATAAAAAAGATGGCGAATTTAGCCGTAGCTGAGAAGTATTTTCCTCCTAAGTCGATGATTTAAATAATAGCTATTTAAATCATATTTTAAGGATGATAAATCGTATTGTCGCAGATGTGAAAACAGATCATACCGGTAATGAAAACATTATGCCATAAATAATAAAAGAGGTGTCTAATACTTACAACATCTGTGGTAGTATTAGGAACGTTATGACTAAGTTACGTTGACTTCATTGAACATGTAAACATGGAATGTTTGGCATTATTTTTCATTGCCTTTTTGTTATGCGTGTACTATAAGTAGGTACAGCGGATGCAATAATACCTAGTAGGTAGGTATGCAGAGTAGCTGGAAATTGACTGTAAACATTTAACCAGTGATCGGGTTAATTTAAATAATAACAATAAAAAAAGAAAAGTAGAACAATATTGCGCACCGCCATTACATACTCTTTTAAAGAATAAATTGACTTATTCAACAGTAGTTGTTTTAGCAGTCAGTCGAAAACTTTGTCCGAACTAACATTCTACGTCAAATTATACTTACGAAAACTGAAATCCCAAACATCTAATGCTACAATCACGTCCTATTCTTTGTGAATGGTTTCCTTGAAGCTAGTGAACAAAGGCGTTGTCGCATTGCAGAGGGTTTCTGCTAAGACGCCGATACTCCTAACAATGTTGCTTGGAAGTTAACTTGCAGATCGAGCACAGAAATGAAATAAATTTACATACATACATGACGCCTGTATTCTCAAATGGGGTAGGTTACATAGTCAAATAAAAATATGAAGCACCCACTTCATATATTTAGGTTCTAAGTTACTGGGTACAACAGTGACAGCATGCATATTTTATACCTTAACACATTCACGACCAAGCCTAAAAGCCCTAACATACGACCAAATTTGGTTTGGTCCGAACCACGAATTTGGTTGGCTCCAAACCAAATTCGAACGTGTGTTCAGCGGTTGGCCGAACATTTGTTCGGTTGTTTGGTTTGGAGCCAATTAGGTCCGTGGTTCGGACCAAACCAAATTTGGTCGTCTGTTAGGGCTTTAAAATCAAAACACCTGCGCGGAACCGAGTCGTCTATAGCTAGTACAAAGTGAACCCGGCTACCGGGTTCTCGGTATCTCGCGAATGTTTTGAAGAGCCCGGGAGCCGGGTCCTTGGTTCTGAATGTGTTAATCTATTTCCTTAGTCGTCTCTTACGAAAGAAAGAAAGAAAGAAAGACATTTATTGACGGAAATTTGACACGGAAAGAAACATTTTTTTACTTATCTAAACCTTAAATTACTATCTTAACAATATAGTGACATGCAATGGAAATAAAATATTTCCATGCCAAATAGCGCCAAAGGGCCGCACTCAGCGTGATATTGCGGCAAGCCACAATGCTGATTTTCAGTGCGACCCTGAAAACTTAAAACTAAAAGAGAGTTAACACTTAAACATATACCAACAAGTTAACACTTAAACAGTTACCAAAATTGAAACTGTATGACATCACAAACGATTACAAAAAGAAATATTTTTAAAACCGGTAGGTAAGCCCAAAATAAGTTATACCCCATAATATAACAGCGGGGTCCACGGAAAAAATAGAGAGGTTTTATTCTAAACCGGTTAAAATAAATTTCCTTGCTTTAAATTCCAATGGGCTAATAGTGGTTCTGTGTGCTGTCAAGTTAGAAATACACCTGTCCATATTTTCTTCCGTGGATGTCATAAGAGGCGAAGGTATGGTTCAACTTGAGGCTAGCCACACCTGTCACTATTATTATCTTTTTCATCTAGTTTTAAACCCAAAACTCAGCTAGAAGTAGCTGCGAAACATTAAACTGTCATGGTTCTGCCTGTGTCTCAAATCGTGTGCTCTGCCTACCCTGTGTAGGAGCATAGGCGTGAGTATATGTATGTATGTATTTATAGCATAGAATAACCAACAACAGGCGATATATTTCACGGCCTTCAGGGCCAAGGCCTTTTTCCTAAATATCCATATATCACTGTATTATATTTAGGTTCGCGCGTGAAAAGAATATATTAGCCGAATAGCGTTAAGCTGGGTTGGCTTGTTTTTCATACCTTATGTATTCGCATAACAGTAACATTACCGTAAAATGGGGTGAGTGGGGATGGCGGGGTAGTTTGGTTATAACTGGAGAGAGTAGGGGTGAAAGGGTGCGGTGGTTGTAGCCTATAGGCTACTGCTATCTAAATAACGTAACATACATATCGCACCTTGAGAATCAAAACGTCACTATACGAAATTTGTCACTTTTGAGTTATCAATGCCATCCAGCTATGGAAGCCAAAAACTATGCAATGCAAAGACACCTGTAGCTCTATCTCTTTTAGATGTTCCAGAGGGCATTAGTGTCGCTATGGCATTTGGAAGGAATATGCGAATGTGTGATCGGAAGAACGTCATTTTTTTATTCGTGACGAGGACGCCGAACGTTTCGCCTTAGGCTCTATGATGAAGAACGTATTTTTTTGTTTATGGACAGTTTGCCATGAAAGTAATAGGTAGACTAGTATAACTTTTCATTGAATAATGTATCTATCAATAAAATGTCACTCTCGATTTTCAATTTAGTCAGCAATATGAAGTTTTAACATAATTCTATAGTGTTTCGTTTCGTTTAGTGTCGATTTTCCTTTGTAATTTACGTAATATTTTTAGTGAAATCAAGTTTTTATTATTAATGTGCCACTTTTCGTTTAAAATGTAATACTACTTATCATGAAGTTTCGATTGAAAGCAACATTGTGTTATCTTTGTTTAGTGTCGTTTTTCCGTAAGGTTTTGTCAACTATCTTTAAAAGTTAAGAAAGAGAAGATAATCGGACCAACATCGTTAAAGTTTGGTTTAAAACATCATTATCAAAAAAACAGTTTAAAGAAATGAAGTACATAGTAGAAAAGTGCACGAGCTGACCCCGGCTAAAAAGACTTTATTCCTAAAATTTTTAACAATACTATAAATAGCAAGCTACACCTTAAATAGATTAGATCTTTGAAATCCGTATTTCTTGGTAGTTGTGGCAAACAAAAACATTAACTTTCTTAAAACAAACGAAAGACAAACTTAGAGACCTCTTAGAGACAGCTTAGAGACCTCTTTGATGTAAAATCCTATCACAAAAATATTATTATCAGGTTTATCTTAGGAATACATGTTATTCTCTCATACTATGTTTCGTCTTTCTATAATTTAATCCTTCTGTTTTGGAATCTAAAGCTAATCTATTTGATTTTTATTACGTTTTTGTTACATTCACATCGTAATATGTTTCTAAAAAGCTTGTGATTTTAAGATAAGATAAATTTAAGCTAAATAGTTGAATCTAAGACAATTGGCTTAAAGTAATAACTGACAGTACAATTTTGTACTTCATTTAGAAATATTTCTCAAGACCCATAAATTGTGAATTAAGACAAAAAACTGCTATTATAATA
>BHDV01065268.1:25373-38424 GCA_005406045.1 Adoxophyes honmai | reverse complement strand
TAGTAATTACCTTATTAAGGATTTCTAGATAAGTCAATTTTGTTTTTGTCCAGCTAGCTTGTTCTACGCGAGTCACAGTGCGGCCGTGGCATATCAGTAACAATCCTACATCCCGCTAACGACGTTTCGACGTTCAGTTGCATAAACACAAATTCCAACTTCCTCTCTTTGGACTTCGGTCCCCAGGCATAACATCTGCCTGGAGAGAGATCTCTCTATTGGAGTCTTTCCCAAACTGGTGACCCCTACTTGGACATTAAACGCAACCTTCGAACCTACGACGATGACGCTGTCCACAGCAAACCAGACTGGCCACTCTGCACACCTCTAACAAGTTGCTGACCTCCATGCCTGGTGTCTACAGTTTGCTAACCCCTCTCCTACCTACACTGCTACACAGTGAACGACGCTCAGCAGTGAAGCTCGCGGGATAGTCTACCTGTCATTTTCTGACGTCTCTAGTTAGACAGTGACAGGTATAGTCATGGTGACGGCGGCTACGCTGGCCAGGGCGGGGAGGCGTGTGCTGGCTCTGGAGGCCCAAGCCAGGGTCGGAGGGAGGGTGCACACCGCGCCCTTTGGGGAGGGGCTGGTGGAGCTCGGGGCTGAATGGTAAGCTCCGGATTCAGGCAGTGTTTTGCTTTTATACCTAATTACGCCCATGGGCAAGGGGGCGTCCATAAATTACGTGAGGTGTTTCTGGAGGGGAGGGGGTCGAGTCAAATCTCATCTAATCTTACGTTGAGGAGAGGGGGGGTCTCGGCAAATATCATTCAATTTTTTTTTCTTATTAAATTATGCTATTTTGGTCCATTTAATTCAGATAGAACATCGCCTAAGGTCTTAAAAAACTGAGTGTGGATGGTACTTTATATTTGACACTTCATAAGTGTATCCGAACGAAGAAATATTTATATTTAAGTTTTTTTTTAAGTTGGGTCATTTAGTTATTTTTTTCTTTTTACAAAAACGATCCAACGCGTTTACGTAAGAAACTCACATTTTGAAAATCTCACGGGGAGGGGGGAGGGGGTTGAATAAATAAATAAATAAAAATAAATAAAATAAAAATCATTTATTTCAGGCATTGCCCATACATGTTATCATACATGCCATAAAATCTCACGACATCTCACCAAGGGGAGGGAGGGTCAGAAAATTAGAAAAAACGCCTCACGTAATTTATGGACGCCCCCCAAGATGGAGCGACGTACGCAAGGTAGCTGGGAGTTGGGAGAGGAAAAAGGAGTACCGAGTCGAGTGCCCACGGCCGTAGTCACGATTTAGTTTCGGGTGGGGTTGAAAAAAAAAGCCAAGTGCGAGTCGGACTCTGGTACGACCCTTCGTATCATTCATCGCCCAATCACACCATGTCTTCCTGTAACCATTATATATTTCGACCCAAAAACGGTAAAAAATCACAATTTTTGTATGGAACCCCATTACAGGGGGGTTAACATCTAAAATGGGGGGGGGTTGAAACCCCCAAAACACCCACGCCTGGCTACGCCCAACGCGCATGGCCGCGGCATTATTCCTGCTTTTAACCTAAGATTGCCTGAAAGCTATTCCCAAAAGTCCCAAAACGTATTGTCATGTATACGATAGAAAGAGACAACTATATTTTTATGCCTACACACGACTTTAGTTCAGGAGTGGACCTTCTGTACATAGTACTAAAGGCCGGTCGCGGAGCACAGTGAAATTCTAGCATTGACCCGCTACTACCTACTCTGTCGCACGCGTGCAGTAATATTGTCCTCACGCTCGCCCTTGAGCCGCCCGTCGCACTGTGCGAGCGTGAGGGCAATATTACTGCACGCGTGCGACAGAGAAAGATAGCAGCGGGTCAATGCTCAAATTTATCTGTATACATATACATGGTGCTCGTGAGCATTGCGAGAGATTTCAACCACGAATTCCAGAGGCTATAAGAAGTAATAAATGTTATATGAACTTAGGTCGAAACACGATTTTCAAAAAAATATTTTCATACATAATTATTGCGAATGTCGTATTAACATGCCTTAATAATAATAAAAAAATCGTGTTTTGACCTAAGTTCATATAACATTTATTACTTCTAATAGCCTCTGGAATTCGTGGTTGAAATCTCTCGCAATGCTCACGAGCACCGTGTATATATTTATGACGTATTCTGTTGTCTTAACCATAATACATCCGCAGGTTAACAGAATACATTAAGGAGCACAAACCAGACCTTCTCAAGGACCAAGACTTCATAACCGAGTTCCTAGAGTTCAACAACCTTTTGACGAACAACTACGAGTCTTCCAACGACTGGAACGACGTGTCGACCATGAGTCGGTATGAGTCCTTGGAGGGTGAACATTTGATCAGCTGGCACCGCTACGGGTACAAAACTTTCTTCGACATTATGTTGGTAAGTTTTTTAAAAGAACCGGTAGTAAAGCCTGCCAGAGAGTCTGTATTGGGTGTGGCGGTTATCCGCAGTAAATTCAATATTTGCACCCGCAATCCCGCAATCGATTAAAATCAGTGTCCGCATCCGAATCCACAAATGCGGGACTTCTGCATTAATTTCAACATCTGCAGCCGCATCCGCATCCGCAAATGAATAGTTAATACATAATACGTATACATATAATTAAATTAAGTGACTCATTTATTGCGTCAATTTTAACTGTGGTATACAGTGTGCGTAAGTAAATGAATTTAACATTAAAACACACATTTGTTGCATCAGCTTCTGACGAAATCTGGTAAAAAAAGTGTTGACAACAATTTCGGCGGTCCAAACGCTTGAATATTCTCCTATTGGAAGTGGTATTATTTTATGGTCCCAGGACATATTCTTTGGTCCCAGAACATATTCTTTGGTCCCAGAACACGTACAACGGCGGGCCGGGGCTGCCAAACCTAGACGTGTTACTTGGCCGCGAGGTGACGCGCGTGGCGTGGCCCGCCCATGCCGGCGCGCGCGTCGCCGTGGCCTGCCACGACGGACAAGTGTACGAGGCCCATAGTGTCATCGTTACCGTCTCGCTCGGGGTTCTGAAGGCCCAGTAAGTTGCGGGCACCGGGGAGTACACCTAAACGCGAGATACGATAGCAGGGGAACTCTATCCAAAAATTGTGTTGTTTGCTTCGTCTGTTCTCAATAGATGGCGTTGAGCGCAAAAATAAGTTGCGCTTAAAGCGTGGGACACACTAAGCAGACACGATATAATATCTGAACAGATATCTATCAATGTCGCTCCCTATAAAATTCAACGAGCTAGCACAGCGCAGGTAACTTATATTTTACCGTCAAGTACCTATCTGTTGGCACCGACATATGGACAGATGACATTTATACGCAGATAAAATATTATCGTATCTGCTTAGTCTGTTACACGCTTAAGAAATCAATTTGAAGTTATAATTTTTAATACTTTATTACTTTTATCATACTTACATCAGTCTCTCTTTCTTAACATCCTATTATTCACTTTCCAGCCACTCAACTCTCTTCTCTCCACCTCTACCCATGGAGAAGCAAATAGCCATAGAAAAGATAAGCATAGGCGTCATGGACAAAATAATCCTCTCCTTCGACGAGGTTTGGTGGCCTCACGACGTGTCTTACTTCGGCTTCATATGGAGGGGAGAGGATAGGAAGAAAGTGGGGAAAAGTGATTACTGGACCACGAGGATATTTGGGGCGAGCCGGCCCATGGGAGCGAAGAACTGCTTGACCATGTGGACGAGTGGAGATGTCGCTAAAGAGGTGGGTACAGGGGTCGGCAAATAAGTTGGCCAAATTTTAAGTGATGATAAGTTGCGCTTCGCTTTTTAACGGACTCCAAAAATAGGAGGAGGTTCTCAATTCGATATTTTTGTGTATGTTACTCGATATCTCGGAAACCCGTGAACCGATTTTCAAATATATTTTTTTAGGCGAAAGGGTAACTCGAAATTGGTCGCATTGGCACGAAACCAGGATCTGATGATGGAATCTTGGAGAAACCGAGAGAACTCTTCAAATTTTATATGGAGATGTACAAGAATTTACATTCAGTAAACAGAATACTTTCAAAATATTGCTAATTTGAAGTCGGTTTTTTTTTGTTTAAAATTATTTCAGGTAAAAGTGATACGCGAACTTACTTCAACCATTTGAAACGTAAAACTACCGTGAGATTCACTCATAGCGAAATAAAACAGGATACGTATATGTACTCACGTTTTTAAATCGAGATTAGCTCGACATGTTTCGGGCCAATTCGTGGCCCATCATATGAAGCTACGCGCCATGACGGGGGATAGACACTAATAGATCTAAGTTTTTAGTGCGTTAGACGACAACTCTACTGAGCTTCATAATGATGTACAGTTCGGACAAGAAATTGGTCGATATTCATTTGAACCATGTTCGAACCTCATGAAACAACAAGGTCGATTTTCCCATGCCATAATATTATGACAGTGACAAATAGCACCCTTATCATTATTGTATTTACATCACGTCACGTGTCATGTCAACCTTAGTGACAATTTGATCTCACGGAAACTTTTTTGGCCGACCGTGACAGTTTTTGACAGCTGATGACGCGGGTGACATTTGAATCAAACGTTTGATGAAGAAGTTCCGCTATTCGACGACAGGTGGCGCTAGGAGTAACTAATTACAAACAATGTGTTTCAGGTGGAAACGCTCCCAGAAGACGTAGTGAAGACGAAATGCGTCGAGCTCCTGCAGCGGTTTGTTGGCGACCACTTGAAGATCACCGTGCCGCAGCCCAGCGCTATGACTAGGTAGACCACAAGGAAGTCTTTGAGTTAGAATAGTCAATTAAAAAGCACTCCGTAACTGTCGAAACAATTGAATCCTGACTCACTATATGTAGAACTTATAAAGGATGGCCGGAAATTTTCCCCTAATTTTCATGTAAATGGAAATGTTTTTTAAGTTTATTGTAACAGCGTTCTGTGGTGGGTCGGAAATCAATTGGTTCAACAGCATTAGGTACGCCTGAATTATCCAATAAACAACTGATCAAGCGCATACAGGGGGTCTAAATAGGCAAGAAATTGCGACCTTATCGAGCTATGTAGGGCCTTTGAGCTGTGTGACCCCCTTGAGCTATGTGACCCCCTTGAGCTATGTGGAATGTGAACCCCCTGAGCTGAGTGTATCCTGAGCTATCACAAAAGTATCATTTGAAGATTTTGAAATACGTCAATTCCCTTTTACTAACGCTCATTCAACAAACATTACAGATCAACCTGGTACTCTAATCCATTCACACGCGGCAGCTACAGCTTCGACAATATCGAGACGCCTCAATACCCCGACGCGCGCGCGTGGCTCGGGGCTCCGCTGACGGACTCGGCCGGAGCAACCCGCGTGCTGTTCGCCGGGGAAGCCACTCACTTGGTACACTTTAGCACCGTCCATGGCGCTAGTGAGAGTGGGTATCGAGAAGCGAAGCGGTTACTAGCGAGCAGTAGCAAAATATAAAGCAAATTCAACTTATAGTATAACTAGCTATTGCCCGCGGCTTCGCCCGCGTGGAATTCGGTATTCGGCAAACTATATTTTTGTTTTCCCTCGGGAACATCAATTTTTTCAGGGATAAAAAGTACCCTATTATTTAATCCGGACTTTTAACTTTACGTCTGCAAAATTTCAAAGCTATCGGTTAAGTAGTTCAACAAACAGACAAACAAACAAACTCACTTTCTGATTTATAATACTAGTAAGGATAACGGATTCACGTTTTTATTTCGAGATTAGCTCGACATGTTTCGGGTCAATCCGTGACCCATCATCTGGAGCTACGCGCCACGGCAGCAATAGCTACTATGTTCAAATAGCAACTTGTTAAAGCTAGCAGCTTGTCCTGCCAACTCGAAATCTAAAAAAATATGCTAGAAGTGGCCACGAAACGTGAAATAGTCATGGTTTTGTCTATGTAGCGTTTCGTGTGCTCTGCCTACCCCATTTGGAAATACAGGCGTGATGTGGGTATTAGTTTCTGAACTACCGTGAGACTCAATCTTGAAAAATACGAATAAGTGACGTTTTCAGCAGTGGGAGTTTGGCAGCAGCCGCCGAGGCTCCTAGATGAAGGGCTACGGATTAGCCCGAAACATGTCGAGCTAATCTCGATTTAAAACTTGAGTTATACGTATTTTTCAAGACGAATAATTTTATTGAGCCCTTTCATTGCCACCAACGCATATTCGCGTTTTCGTGATTATTGGTTTTTTTATTTTTATTTTTTTGCGTTATTATAAAGCGCATGACACCTATATTCCAAAAATGGGTATGCAGAGCACACGAAACTCTACACACACAAAGCGACTATTTAATGTTTCATAGCCACTTCAAGCATGTTTTTAGGTTTCAAGTTGGCAGATATAGCAGTGACAGGTTGCTATCCTGTCGCCTAAATTGTACCGTAACTTATGCCTTGATCACACGTACCGAGTAGAGTGGCGAGAGAGTGTTCTCGGCCCGAACCGAGTACTCGGCCGAGAACACTCTCTCGCCACTCTACTCGGTACGTGTAACGACCCCATTACTTCCTACTTTAACAAGGCTGACATATTCATGAATAATAATTAGAGCTAAAACCAATAAAGAAAAAAATGTTTTCTCCAGTGCTTCTGTCAAAGATTTGCAGGCATTTGAACGCCTATATGCGTTTGTGGTACAGTATTCCCAAGAAAATAAGTCGTATCGGCTGTTACCGTCTGCGCCGAGAAGCGCAGAACGATATCCGAGAGTAGACGAACGAGTAATTTATCTATACCAGCGGTTCCCGACAGGTGGTCCGCGGAACCCTGGGGTTCCGTGGAAGGGCAATAAGGGTTCCGTAAAAAATATTTTCATGTGGGGTAAGCAACTTTGTTCGCGCGCACTGACCAAAGTTATTAAAGAAGGGTTCCGCTAGGAAAAATGTAATCAATTAGGGTTCCTTGACACAAAAAAATTGGGAACCCCTGATCTATACTATATTGAACTTTCTTTACAAACACTCTGGGCACAATTTTGCTTGCTATGCACACAAACTTTGTCGGCTACTCGACACAATTGGCGCTGGGGTGCTAGGCATCTGTCATGAGTCATCTGTCTGAGACTTCAATCAATAACCAATCACAACGCAAGTGTTCAGCGCGCGAAATATTCTCTTTTATCATTGGTTTGGTAGATCGAAGTTTCCCGCTCCACAAAACTGATTTACTACGCAGGTATATCGTGGAGCATTATTTGTTTGGTAATACTGTACCTGAAGAAGTTTCGGCTTCAAATGTGGCTGTGACAGTAACATCAGAACTGAAGAAAATAAATAAAACTTGTATTTTTTGTCTTAATAAAGTTCGTACAAAATACTGTATTTTTCTTCCACAAAAAGGGGACATTTTATATGTGGGAAAGACTAATAGAGAGATCTCTCTCCAGGCAGATGTTATGCCTGGGGACCGAAGTCCACAGAGAGGAAGTTGGAAGTTCTATTTATGCAACCGATCATCGAAACTTTGTTAGCGCGATGTATGACACTTTGACAGTTGATGGCGTTTGTGGAATAAGTTCTACTAATGAACGATAGATGGCGGTAGGGTCGCTACATATGAAAAAGAAAACATATCAGTCTAAAATTCAATTAACACATTTAATCATTAAAACCATGTTGAGCATAAAATTGTAATTGTCATTATTCTTTCAACTTGTCTCAATAAAATTATATTACAAATAGAAATTAAATAATTGTTTGCAAATGTTGGTAGGGTCTCCACACACTTATCGATATAGAATCCACTAGAGCCGACTTAAAAAAAAATATTAGCGAGCCAAATAACCTTTTTTAAACTCTTCTTTCATGGACATAGTTTTTTTAGATCAGCTGTTGCCAACACTCCTCAATAGGTATGGAGAGACCCTAATTAACCATCCGGTTGTTTTCAAGCCTTGTTACATTTGCTTTTACATTATGTGCATATGTCTATTTACATTATAGAAAATATTCATTGATCTTCGTAAAAAAATAAAACAGTTTTATAAAGCCCGCTCTACACTCGCGGCGCGAAGTCGCGCCGTGAATTCACGGCGTGAATTTACGCAGCGGCTCACGCATAATAACTAAGCGCGAACGCAAGGCGTGAACAACATCTACACTCGCGATTCGCGGCTTTCGCGGGCGTTCGCGGGTGTTCGCGTCGCGAGTGTAGAGCGCGCATAAACATTTCTATGGTATAGCGATCAGTCGGCTTAGCACAAGGCGCGAGTAGAGATGCGCGCGAGATAGACTATACCTGTCACTGTATAACTAGAGACGTCAGAAAGTGACGGGTAGTCTATTTCGCGCGAATCGCGAAGAAAAGTAGTGACAGAAATTTCAAGGCCCAAATAGAAGACAAGAAATTATTATGATTATCACAAATTAGAAATATTTAGTTTTGACACAGAATAATTTTTAGTTGTATACTGAAAATCTTCATAATAAAAAATATGCAATTATGCCTTTAATTGTATTTTAGCAAATGCCACCAATACATGTGGGATTAATATTAATAATATTAATATTAATTCTAACTAAAGTAAACCTAAAATGTCAGTTCCATTTTATATTACCTATTGTATATGTCGTGGCCATATCGTAGATTTCCTCATTTCATGAAATGGTCGCATTTCATGAAATGTTTGGTTGTCTATTGGCCACATCATGATACGGTTTGGGCAGATGAATGATAAAAATCGTTTCTCGATGTGGTCAACTAAAAGCGCAACTATTTCATAAAGTATATCGTAGCCCGACACACGGAACTCGTACTCGACATAGGCAAAAGTGGATAACAGCAGCAGTGGGATTTACTTTAACATTAAAAAAAACACTAAACTAGTTGCTAGCCTGTCGCCTAAGATACATCTCAACTTATGTTCTTAGACTCCTTAGTCGCCTCTTACGGCATCCACGGGAGAAACGGAGAGCTCTAAGCTCGACACCACACGGAACTGTCATCTACGTGAGTCACGAAAGTTTAACACATTTTTGACACTGTCACTTCACTTCACTGTCACTATATCTGCTGTGGAGGCTGCCATGTGACCGCTCGCATCTTCCTGTTGATCTCGTCCAGTATGAGCGAGCAGCGCGCCAGCTGCGCCGGCCGGAGCTGCGGCGTGGGCTCCCGCGGGCGCTCCCCGCCCGCCGGGGCTTCTCTCTAGGCCCTTACACTCTACTCGACAAGGCAAGAGTGAAAAAAAAATGCGCCGGGCCCCTTAAACTCTACTTACTTGACAAGGCAAAAGTGAAAAAAAAAAGTTACTAAACACTTTGTTAGTGGCCTCATACGACATCCACGGAAGAAACGGAGATGTCATGCTAAGCCCGACACACACTCATACTCAACATAGGCAAGAGTGGATAACAGCAGCAGTGGGATTTACTTTAACCTTAAAAAAAACACTACACAAGTTGCTAGCCTGTCGCCTAAAATATACCGTATCCTTAGTCACCTCTTACGACATCCACGGGAGAAATGGAGAGGTGTTCTAACCCCGATACTACACGGAACTGTCATCTATGTGAATAACAAAAGTTTAACACATTTTTGACATTGTCACTTCACTGGCACTAAATCTGTTGGGGAGGCTGCCATGTGACCGCTCGCATCTTCCTGTTGATCTCGTCCAGTATGAGCGAGCAGCGCGCCAGCTGCGCCGGCCGGAGCTGCGGCGTGGGGTCCCGCGGGCGCTCCCCGCCCGCCGGGGCTTCGCGCTGGGCCCGGCGGAGCGCCCGCCGTCGCCGGGCACGGGCCGTCGCTGAAAAAAGGGTAATTTACATGACTCCCCGAAGTCCCCGTCATGAGTTCGTGCGATACTTAAGAGGATAGGAGTCGCACCACTTCTCCATACAAACGTAGTCCCATGTTTTCTCCGTGAATAATGACATTAGAGCAAAAAAATTTTTTTTTCATTAAATTTGTATCTGTTGTGGCTATGCCCCTACGATTTGCTATTATCGATTTTCTAAAAAAAAATTTTTTTTTTTTAGAATAGCCACAACAGATACAAATATAATGTAAAAAAAATTTTTGCTCTAATGTCATTATTCACGGAGAAAACAGGGGACTACGTTTGTATGGAGAAGTGGTGCGACTCCTATCCTCTTAATGTTAAACTTAAGTTGGTTTGATTAAGTATAGTAGGTTAAGGTAAGTTATATGTCGGATCTTTTTTATTTATTTTATGTAAACCTGGTTGTGTTGCTGCCAAAATGTTTTATAAGTGTATTATTTTAGGTAGTAAGTTGTTTCTGTATTATTTTCGTTTATTTTAATGGGGCTGACATATTCTTTTCTATTGAATAAAGCCCCAAAATAAATTAAAGAAATTATAAATACAATTAATAGAAATTCTACAACTCAACGATAGGTGGCCTGTCATTATTGTAACATTTTTCTCTAACTAAGTCTTAACATTAAAAAGAATGCAATATTTATGATGATTGGCCAGATAGCCAAGCGGTTAGAGAACCTGACTGTGAAGCTTAAGGTCCCGGGTTCGATCCCCGGTTGGGGCAGATGTTTGTATGATGAATAGGAATGTTTGCTTTCGAGTCTTGGATGTTTATATATATACATAAGTAAGTTTATCCGTTGTCTAGTACCCATAACACAGGCATTAAATTGCCTACTTTGAGACTAGGTGATTGGTGTAAAAATTGTCCAGTGATATTTATTTATTTATTTATTTGTACATACATCGCGCCTGTATTCCCAAATGAGGTAGGAAGCCGGCTTAGCACAGCAAGACGCGAGTAGAGATGCGCGCGAGATAAACTGTACCTGTCACTGTCTAACTAGAGACGTCAGAAAATGACAGGGAGACTATCCGCGCGTGAGGCGACTAGAGCGTGTTGCCGTGCTAAGCCTACAGAGCACACAAAACGCGACATAGACAAAACTTGCATTGCTGCCACTTCGATCATAATTTTAGGTTTGAAAACAGATGTAAGAGGTTGTATAATAGTGACATGTTGCCAGCCTGTCGCCTAAAGTTAAGTAAGTAAAGCAAGCTCAGTAAGTTAAGATTACGTAAGAAATTATACATTAGCAGAAATTGGTATATTTACTTACCTGATTCGTTTTTCTCCTTCTTGTATTCTTCATCTATTGACCGCGACAGGGATCTCTTTTTCGGTGACTGTTGACAAATAAAAACATATACAATAATAGTCATCCATTTAATGACAAATGAATCAAGACTTCTATTTGTACAGTAAAATTTTGCATACAATTTTGATATTTGTCATACATATTTAAAGCACCTTTCATGTATATTTGCATGCATATTTGAAGCTTTTTATGTTGGGAATGCTTGTAGTTATAATACCTAATGATTTTTAATCCGTTAATCAGGAACCATTTTTCTAATCTTAGTCTACATCTACAGCTATCACTAAAGTATGTAATTGTTAATTGATACTCAGTTATACACTGTTCATAGGTTCATACTTCATTTTACAACGAAAAACTGAAGATTTCTATTTTATACTATAAAATTCTGCATATTTAGACATTTTTCATGCATATTTAACACATTCAGAACCAAGGACCCGGCTTCCAGGTTCTTAAAAACATTGGTGAGATACCGAGACCCCGGTAGCCGGGTTCATTTTGTACTAGTTATAGACTACTCGGTTCCGTGCAGATGTTTTGATTTGCATTCGCAGGCTTGGTGAATGTGTTAAAGCATTTTTTGTGCAAATTTGCAAAATTCCAACTTTTTGTTGAACATAATCCGGTCTCTACTAATCACGGCCTAAAGACCATCATATAGCACTCACCCGCCGCTTAGCCTTCTGATAATCCTGCGAGTCGTAGAACTGCGGCTGGGAGCGCCGCACGCGGCCCGTGCGCCGGCGGATGTCCTCGACGGCCGGCAGCGCGTCCGCCGCCCGCCGCGCCGCGAAGAACGTGTGCCCGCACTTGCAGGACTTAGAGGCCACGGCCACCTGGAATCAACGGAGCACAAAATATTAAATCACGTTTTTTTGTATGGAAGCCCCCCTTAATAATAACGAATATGTAGCGAGAGCTACATACAGCTAGGTCAGCGTTTTATGTAAGCCACGCGTATACCGGCCAACGCGCAGTTAGTCCGCACAGAGCGTTAGCCTACACAGCACGCCTCTTTCGTTCCCTACCGGTATCCACGTGGTTCCTAACTTTCTGTACAGTTTACAATTAATTATACTTCAATCCGTTTGCTACTTGTCTTTGCATAATCTCCCAGTTTCATCCCGACTAAATGAGTAGCAACATTGGTGACCCCGAACGTTTCCAAAAACCACGCGGCGCGGACTATACCGGAAACCTAAACACACCACATGTTTTCCACGTGTTTCAAAAGTATCCAGTTAAGTGTCAAGATGAACTGCAATGAGCACAACAAGAGCCCAGTCCCCTCCGTCACATTGCCCAAGTTATGTTTCGTATAATTTGAGAGTGAAAGCCGGTCACAGTTTTTATTTTGTTTTTATTATTTGTTGTTGTAGTGACAATATAAATACATACTCTGTGAAAATAGGTTAAGGTACATTTTACGGGACGGGCTAGCAACCTGTCACTATTATACCTGCCAACTCAATACCTAAAGAAAAAATGCTACAAGTGGCCACGAAACGTGAAATAGTCATGGTTTTGTCTATGGAGCGTTTTGTGTGCTCTGCCTACCCCATCTGGGGATACATTAAAAGGTACAATAGTGTCACATTTGGGATGGTGGCATCTCAACAAAATACAAAAATATGAGCCAAATGTAAGGCCACTTGTTAGTCAGTTTTTTTCATATCAGATACTAAAATTACATTGCCATATTTAGGGACACGGTATCGAAGCAAAAGTATCGATACCGTACTCATGAGTAGTATCGATATAAAAGTATCATACTCATTAAAGTATCGAAACAAAGAGCATAGGTCAATATCAGTCAGTAAATATGTGGTCACACACACTGTCGTTAAATAAACACGAATCACAATACTTTTTATTTTCACTGTTCCTATCGAATTCTAGG
>BHDV01065268.1:10355-25361 GCA_005406045.1 Adoxophyes honmai | reverse complement strand
GGTTTGTTGAGGTTTTTTGGAGATCGGTTTTGGATTTTTGTGATCGTACTTCCTAAAGGTAAAATAATCGTTCTGAAGGTACGGACATCGCAGGAATTTATACATATTTTCGTGCCAATTTGTATAATGACGACTAAATGGCGCTGTTAAATAAAAAAAAACATTCCATACGATACCTGGGAAAAAGTACTTATTGAGTAAAAGTATCGAATGCAAAGTATCGAGTACAAAAGTATCGGTATCGAATGGGAATGTACTCGATACCACAAAGTATCGATACTTTTTTCGTGTCCCTAGCCATATTGCTCTATTTTTTGTGATTCTATAATTCTATTGCAAGTTAATGGTAAATTATACTATAAAATTATAATTAGATTAAAAAAAAATAGTTTCTGCATAATGATAATGACTTCACCTAGGCAAGACAATGTTATGAAGCCTGAAATTGTTTTGATGAATAAGCTATTTTAAGATAATTTCATTCACACCTATCCAATGGGTTTTGCTTGAAAAGGTAAAAAATTAACATACAGACATTTATCAATTACCACACATTCATTTTATATATTTAACAAGATTGCACTGTATGCTTCCATAAGATTATAATATCATCATGATAATCATTAACAATATCATCCAAAATTTTAATTGCAGTAATCAATAAATTAATAAACTACTAAAATTCATAAAAATGTAATCACTTTGCACATTAACGAGTAATTAAGATACTGTCGAGTTACACCAACAACTGAAGTCAATGTAATTTAATTTAAAAATGGAAGAAATTAATGAAACAAAAACACTAACCTGCATTTTGCACTCGGGGCAACTTTTCGCTATCATCTTGTTCTTTCCCATGGCTGCAGTTGTAAGGGCCGCCAGTTCAAAGTATATTTTGTCAATATTGCATCTTAATTATTTCATTTCACTATCACCATTATTTTTAATACGTTAATTAAATGGGACAATACGATTTATACGATTATAACAACACACAGCAAAGATAACAACACAACAACAGATCGAATATCCTAATATCCTTTCCTTTGACTTTTTTTTTTTTTTCAATCGTCCTCTTGACATTTCTTACATAAAGCTGTAGCCACACACGACTTCCTGCAGATTGCTGCAAATTGTGATGAACCAACATCAGACCAAATAATTCGTTTAAGAAAAATACCTCTCTTTGTATTGCCATAACAAAAGTTAACCATCAAAATTTTGATTGTCCCCAATGCGTATCGATTCTCGTTAACTTTTGTTGAGTCTTGTTCCAGAGGCACCGTGATAATTATAAGTTATTTAGGAGAATACGTTAACATACATTTGTTATCCAGCACAAACATTTATACAATTGTGCCTGTAACTTTCAAAAATCAAAAGAGGGTGATTTTTTTTTGTGCATAGGCAGAGTTTCTTGAGTTATAATATTGCTTAATGTCTTATTTCACCGTAGGCTAGACACAAATGTAATAAACAGAGATTGTCCATTTTTAGGGGGAATTACATCACTTTGAATAGCAACCTCATCCTCATCAGCTGTCAGCTGTCTTGGCTGGCATGTTATTGTCAATAGTGATATTTGTACGAAAATGTAAATAATCGCTTAAAATGTTTAGAAACGCGACCTTGACTTTTATTTCGATAAGAAATATGCGTTCTCCTGTCATTGTTGTGAAGTTACAATTAACTTTATAGTCTCAACCATCGTTATTAACTAATTAATTCTAGGACCGCAGTGCGTTGATTTTTTGCAATCATGGCCTATAATAACGATTTAACGAGTAGTCTTCAAACCCATTTTATTTGCGACCTGTGTAATAAGCTATTTGGGACCAAATTTGCAGTTAAAAAGCATATTGCGACGTGTGGAGATAGCAGTATTTTGAAGTGCCAATGGTGCAATTTGTCGTTTAGAAATCGTGGAAATCTAGTGACACATGCTATGGCCATCCATGGAGATACAAGGTATGTTAAAAGTGTTAAAAATAGCCGAAAAATAAATAAATATGTGACTTAATGCTATCCCATGATTTTAGTAAATGGTATAAATTTTTAAACATTATCAGTTCTACCAACATCACGTGCAAGTGAAATGTCAACATACTTTTTAATTTCTCGTTTAGGCAAGGAACACGTATTTCTGTGCTTCTAGGTTTTCACTTATCTAAACCCTAGGCTTCAAATCAATACCTGAAACTGAAACACTACTTTGTTTACTTTTTTTTAATCTAATTGGCCATGCCATAAAATTGTTATTGATTTTTCAATTGAATTGAATATCGTAAATAACTCCAGGAAGTTGTGTAAATGTTACAAAAATAGCTGAAAATTGCTGCAAAATGACTGAAACACATAAGATAGATGAAGAGAGTTCAACTTTAATTGAACATGGTGGATTGTGTTCAAATGCATTAGAAAGTGAATTGGAACATACTATTGAAGTGAAAAATGTTCAATTTAACGAAAATAATGAAATGCAACCTCCTACATCCAATAACATTCTTAAAAGGTGTGTTTTCAGACTTTTCAGTTACCACTTTGTACTATTAGTTTGCAACTAATGAAAAATATTAATATAAACTTTAATTAGAATATTAAAATAGAAAAATATGCTTGTATCCTAAAACTATGAGTCATTAAAGTTAATAAATTATTTCACAGTCAACAATTCAGAAAGCTACAAATAATGAAAAAACAAGAAATGTTTTTTTTTAATTTAGCAATCCTTAACCAAACCCTTTTTTACAGTTATTAAAATATCATAGAGTTTATTTTATTTTTTACAGCTACAAGGCAACCTGGAAGTACAAGTGCCATGTGTGTGAAAAATCATTTGCGCAGCAATTTCAACTGACATATCACATACGAAGATACCATTTTAACCTGCAGGGAAAAACGCCTTACTGTGAACTAAAAAGGATAAATCAGGTGTGGTTTGAAAATGTTCTGAATTCAAACAACGTCATGGAAATTAAAAAGACTGGCCACAACACTTTGGTTATGAGAAAGTTGGATGCAAACACCGGAATAAAAGTCAGTGACACCAACACGGAAACAATTGATGTGTCAAATATTTATCCCATTTACAATAGGTCTAAAATCAAAGTGCAATGCCACATTTGTAGAAAAATGTATTTAAAAATTACTATTAAAAAACATATGGATGAAAAACATTCCAATGTTCGGAGGCATGAATGTAATAATTGTAATAAGACTTTTAAAAGATCATATTTCTTTTTGAGGCATGTTTGTAATCAGGAACCTAAAAAACGCGGGAAAAGGCGAATTGTCATTGAGAATGTGCAGAGTTTGATGCCAATAAAAATAACCTGAAAGTTGAACTTTCATTTTAATCTGAAATTATTATAGATCGTTGAAAAATATAATTGTTAAGTTCAATATAAATAAAACCACTAAGCTGTCACAGTTTATCAAAAGGGAATGGTCGCAAAGATTTAACTTTTAATTATAATAATGTAAAAAAAGTTATTTTTTCAGAGCAATTTAAATTGTTTGTTAAAACTTCAAGAGAGATGCAGTAACGAAACATCCGAGGTAAATAATGAAGTGCAATAATTATCAGCAAAGAAGGAGAAAAGAATTCCTTTATTCATACATACATAATTATTGTGATCCATTTTGCTTAAATGTTCCATCCGCCTTTAAACATCACAATTTACTATACATTAATTATCATCATCACATTAAAAACTGTTTATTATTTAATAGTCATTTTAGTCTTGGTAAACCAGAGACAAAACCATTTTTTTATACTGTATTTACTATTGTTTTTATTTGGGCATCAAAGATGTTTTTATGACTTCATAGACTTTGTAAACCAGCCAGCTTAGCACGACATGGCGCGAGATGGACTATTCCTGTCACTGTCTAACTAGAGACGTCAGAAAGTGACAAATAGTGTAGAAAAGACTCGCGCGTGTGGCTGTGTAAGCCTACAAATGGAAAAAAAAAAACTATGTTTACCATTGTCTTTATTTAGGCATCGAATATATTTTAAACATAAAATTACCGTGGGAATCAAACAGTGAAATAAATCGGATACATTCATGTCTTTATGTCGACATTAGCTCGACATGTTTCGGGCCAATTCGTGGCCCATCATCGGGAGCGACGCGTCCCAATGACTGCAAATAAACACGCACAAAGACGTGGTATAACGTCGTGATTGTGTCCGTTTCTTTTTCTCTATCAAAGATGATTTTGATATCACGAACTTGACATAAAAAAACTTTAAACATCACATTTTTCAAGACAAAGATTGTAATTATATAAGTTTTAGGTCAGCTAAGCTGTGTAATACGATTAGGAATGCATTTTTTTTACCACGAAATTGTTAAAAAAAACATCTTATATGTTAGTTAGTTTTGTGAGGTAGTTATTGACAGTGACTAATCTTACATAACACTGCCACAAGCAGTGGCGGTGAAGAAGCGGCGGCGCCCAGTGCGCATCTATCCACTATGGCGCGTCACTCCAGATGATGGGTCACGGATTGGCCCGAAACATGTCAAGCTGATCTCAATATAAAGAAAATTTATATATATATTTCATAATAGGCATTGATTTAATATAATAGGGCTTAGATCGGGAAGAATGGAGGACATAGGGGGAGGCCTTTGCCCAGCAGTGGGATACTGACCCAGGCTAGATATAATATAATTTTAAACAAAAAAAAACCGACTTCAAATTAGCAATATTTTGAAAGTATTCTGTTTACTGAATGTAAAATCTTGACTTCATCAACAAATTACCGAAAACGCCGTACATCTCCATATAAAATTTGAAGAGTTCCCTCGATTTCTCCAAGATTCCATCATCAGATCCTGGTTTCGTGCCAATAGGACCAATTTCGTGTTATACCCTTTCGTTTAAAAAAAATATTTGAAAATCGGTCCACTGGTCTGCGAGATATCGAGTAACATACACACAAAAAAAAAAATGGTCTAATTGAGAACCTCCTCCTTTTTAGGGTTCCGTACCGTAAAAACGGGACCCTATTTTGATTGAAGTCGGTTAAAAATAGGGTTGATTACTATAGATAAGCCATGAAATTGCCTTCAATATCCTAGGCTTTCCTCCGAAGTATGCCCATAACTCTCATTTATTCTGGTAATTGGAGCTTATTTAGAAGCTATATCTAATGAAGTTCACATTGCAGAGAACACATTTGTATGGATAATTTCAGTATGTTTGCTAAAGTTTTTCTTTACTTGGATACTAAATTGACAAGCACAAAATATCTAATTGTCTAATCACATAATTCCCAGGGTTCCATAGCCAAATGAAGAAACCGTTATAGATTTATTATCTGCCTATCTTTCCGTCCGTATGTCCCAGTCACTTTTTTCCGAAAGCCGGTTTTTTTGTTCCATGGTGTTCGCAAACGATCTTAAATGTTTTACCCGATATACAAGTGGTTTGGCCGTGTTATATTTAAGAAAATAAGAATTATTATTGTACCTAATTAACCAATAAATGTTATCTTTTGATAATGGGGTCACATCACAATTTTTGTTTTCCAAAAACAGGCAACACCGGCAATTTCATTTTATATATAAGTTCAAAAATAGATTTTAGTCTCTGGTCAAACCTGAGTTGCTCCCATTTTTTTTACAATTTTTGTCATGACATCACATTTTTTTTATATAGATATTTAATTGTTTATATTCAATGTTTTTTTTTGTTTTCTAAGCTGGTGATCTGATTTAATGTAATAAATCGTAATTTGAAGCACTGGTTTCTATTGTTGTTTTATTTCTACTTGTCAGAATGTATTATTTTACCGCCAACTCTGAATTTCTAGAATGATGGAGAAAAATCTCATTATTGTGACAAGGTTGTACCACAGCCGGCTTAGCACGGTATCGCGCATAAGATAAACTGTTTGTAATTTTCTGACACTTATATTTAGACATTGGCAGTATTTATTTATGTGACTGTTGTATAATAAAAGTACTCTATGCAAGAAACATATGTATTTGATCTCTCTCTTCACGACTAATTTTGCCTCTATTAAGACTCTCCCACTTTGATGACCCTCGACTTTGGACATAAAATGCAACCTTCCTCGACCAACATCCTAACAACGATGCAGTCTCAATAGCAAGCGGAGCATAATAGCATGGAAAAGGTATAAAAACACTGCTCCATTTTATTGAATAAAAGTCACACTGAAAAAAACCATTACTGGCCATAGAAATAAAATATCCTGTTTTTAGTGTTTCAGGTGTACAATGATGTTGCCATTCTACTTTAAAAGGGTTACTTCATAAATTTTGAGAATTGGGCCCTCACGGATGCCTCACGGTTTCGCTTTAAATTCATATGCCTATTTCGAGTTTGCAGTGCGGTATCTAAACGCAGTGCTGTCAAATTTGACAGCTGCTGGAGGGTGCGTTCCACTTTTATAATGAATAAATAGAACTTTGTAGTTTCGCATTAGGTTATTTAGGTTTTTCATGTTTTTGTTTTGATGCAGTTTAGTGAATTGTAGTAATGTTTTTTTTATATAAATACTTACTTGCTACTTACTTATGTATAAATTACTTGTACTTTTTACAAAATGTATTTGATCTGTAAATGTATCTGTTCAAAATATTCTAATTTCAAAGCTAAACTTCCGTCCAAAAAGTTCTAGGCGTTAAAGTATTGGAACCTGATTGGAACACACTAAAGCTTCAGAACAGGCTACATTGCATTGTTTTGATGAAATATTTATTAGATTAATTCTGATTGAAAAAGCAAAATGAACGATTTTTTTGTAGCAGACGCTAAATATACATGCCGTGGTTGCCTTAGGATAAGTGAAGACCTGTCTACAATGACTACAGCAGAATTATCCGCTTTTAGAAAATACGCTAAGGTATCACACTTTTTTTTTTTATATTTAGTAAATTAGGGCTTATTCTTCTATCATAAAGTCTATATTAAAATGTGTAAAAATTTCAAATTAACATTTTCTTATTATGTGATTTTTTGAGAGAAGTTATGAAGAGTTTAAAGAATGAAAGCAATTTATTTATCATAATAATAAATGCTATGGAGTGTGCCGGCTTAAGAATAGACTCTTCGACTCTTCTCCCGGCTGTCGCTAAAGAACCGTACCGAAGATTTTATTAAAAAAAAACACAAGAATATAGGTATATGAATATAACGCTAGAGCCGCACTGATACCAAACCAAATAATTTATTTGTGACTTAAATTGAAGCCATGTATCAGGAACACATACTGCTGGAGCAGATATGTAATTAGATTTCGCACATAAATTCAGATAAATTCAGAGGTGCGAACCTGGGATTTGAACCCATGACCCTCTGAGTGAGAGTCCACAGGTCGAACCATTGGGCTACCAAGGCTTGATGATGATGAAGTGAGTTTTTTTTTTTCAGATCGAAAATACTAACACCATAATGAAAATTTGCTTCATCTGCAGCTACATGTTCCGTAAATTTGATAAATTTATCAATCAATGCCAGAAGAGCAATGAAGTTATGAATGGTGTCCTAGAAGAGGTATGTATGTATGGATACCTAACCACCTATCGTCGAGTAGTAGAACTACTAAAAACATACATTGCGGCACAGAAGTTTCAAAGATCTGTTTCATGAATATAACTTCCAAATTTCTCTGTGGACTTCGGTCCTCAGGTGTAACATCTGCCTGGAAACTTTCCAGTAGAAAGAGATCACACTCCACATATGCTTACTAAGTAAAGTTTTTTTTATTACTAAGGAACTAGTTCTATGCAACCAAATTAACTCCCCTTACATATGTATAGATCTAAATTTAAAGTTTCAAAACAGATTTTGCAACTACAATTTTTTTTTTGTCACAATTTGCGTATGTGTGTATGTATTTTAATTAAGTAGTAGGTACATTATGGGAATTCATGTAGATTCTATTTAGATGTGGGATTGGCTTGTCAATGAAGTGAAACTATTTGAAAACTTAACAAAAAATAGAATAAAAAATCAAGAAGATTCAACTATGTACCTCTCTCTCACCTAATCTAGTCGTCTCTCTCTCTCACTCATTCACTCAATCGTCGCGCCATCTCTTTCAGTTGTCATACATTCCATTTCATGCATCCTACATAGATTTAGATATTTTCTTAAAACCATTGTTTCTTAAAATGTTTCAGAACATCTTCCAAGTACCAAATCAACAATATAATTTTGTGTCAACGACCCCAAAGCTTCACTACGTAGGCCCCAAACCAGAAAGCTATGACTTGGATGATTTTATAAAAAAAAATGACACATGTGAAAATGATGGGGTAGATGCACAATGTGATACTCAGTACGATGATACAGATGGAAATGATGATGATGATGTACCTCTACTTATGCTAAAGGAGATAAAGGAAGAGGTGGATGTTAAGCAAAAGAAGAGGAAAAAAGAGGTGATTGTTTAAATTATAATTACAATTTGTATTTAAGTAAAAAGTATTGTGGGCGATGGGCTTGCAACCTGTCACTTGCGATAACACATTTACCATCTGGTTACCCTGAAACTGCTAAACGTGGCACAGGATTTTTGAATTCATGTGCTCCGCCTACCCCTCATGGGACTGCAGGCGTGAGAATATGTAATTATGTATGTACGTATTTAAGTAAAAAGGAATCCAAGTCTAAGTCTAAAGTAGTCTAAACTAAACTTTTTAGAGTAGAGTAGAAGTTATTGTAAATAAAGATGTCGTTTTTTATAGAAAAATAGATTGAACATGAAACTGGCCAAAGAATCTGGTGAAACAAAGAAGATAAAAGTGAAGAAACAACTGAAGGAAGGATTCAGCTCACGAATGGTTCAGGAAACTAACGAATACGAAGTCGTCAAGCTTACAAAAGAACAGGTGACGTAATGGCATCAGAGAGTTTTTTTTTGTTTAATTGGTTAAATATGAAAGGATATAATAGGATATGTAAGCAAATTTACAAGGGTAGTGTGTCAGGGCAAGTCGGTCGAGGGCGCCCTCGAAGAACGTATATCGACCAGATCGACGATGTAGTAAAGGGAGGCCAAATTAGGAGTACCCGAAACCGTCGAGCGTGTATGACGAGAGTGATGAATGTGAGTGAAGCGAGAGAAGTATGTCAGAATAGAAGCGAATGGCGCTCTGTTGTCTCTGCCTACCCCGCAGGGAATAAGGCGTGACGGTTTATGTAATTTAATTATATAAATATGATAAAGGCCGCTCTCGGAGCACAGAAATTCGAGCGTTGACCCGTTGCTATCTCTGTCTCACGCGTGCAATATCGCCCTCACGCTCACACTTGAGCACGCGCGTCGCATTGTGCGAGCGTGAGGGCAATATTACTGCACGCGTCCGACAGAGATAGATAGCAGCGGGTCAGCGCTCGAATTTCTCTGTGCTCCGCGACCGGCCTATACTAATGGAAATTGGGTAATAGGATAATAATTTCCGTGTGGTCTCCTCTCTATTTCTTCCGTGGATGTCGTAAGAGGCGACTAAGGAAATAGATTAAGGTATATTTTAGGCGACAGGCTAACAAACTGGCACTATTATATCTGTCAACGCAAAACCTCAAAAATATACCATGAAACGTGACATAGTCATGGTTTTCTCTACGAGGCCTTTCGTGTGCTCTGCCTACTCCATGTTTATTGGATTTTTAACCGACTTCAAAAAGGAGGAGATTCTCAGTTCGACCTAGTTTTTTTTTTATTTTATTTTTTGTGTGTTACTCGATATCTCGAAAACCCGTGGACCGATTTTCAAATTTTTTTTTAATCGAAAGGGTATAACTCGAAATTGGTCCCATTGGCACGAAACCAGGATCTGATGATGGAATCTTGGAGAAATCGAGGGAACTCTTCAAATTTTATATGGAGATGTACGGCGTTTTCGGTAATTTGTTAATGAAGTCAAGATTTTACATTCAGTAAACAGAATACTTTTAAAATATTGCTAATTTGAAGTCGGTTTTTTTTTGTTTAAAATTATTAAATTTTAATTCGTAAAAAAATCTTTATTTTTGCCAAAATTAGCTAGCACAAAACGTTATTTGCAAAAATAAATCATAAGTGTGTATATTGAATGAACTAGTCTTTTTTATACGCAGGTTTTACAAGAAATGGAGGAGAAACGCAGCAGCGACAAATACGAGAGGTCCGTCTACAAATGCGAGATGTGCGCCAAAGGGTTCAACTTCAAAGATGTGATAGACACGCACATGAAAAAACATTCACAGGTAATTCTATCAGTCTATCTTTGTTTGTTAAAGTTGCAAGTAGTAGGGGTAGTTCAATTTGCCTAAGTTTTTTTTTTGTAAATTTTTAAGGAAATTGTTTTTCATGCTCAATATCGTGGGTGCTCTCTATACAAATAGACGGAAATTTATAGCCAATTTACAATTTTAATTTTGTGACACCTGTGTTGCGGTTTTTATTTTTAACTTGTCTTTATTTTAATTTTTTGTACAATAGAAAGTTTCTACTTATTTACCGACTTAATTTCTGATTTTACTCACGTAACTATTTACTTTATCATTTCACTTACCAACCTATTTACTTTATCATTTCACTTACCAACCTTACCTTTTGTTTTTACTTACCCAACTACTTACTTTTTGTTTTTACTTACCTACCCACTTACTTTATCTTTTCACTTACCTACCTACTTACTTTTTTTCAGGAGCATGGCACTTTGAAATGTGACATTTGTACACAATTCTGTCCCAGCGCAGTTTCTCTGAGAGGCCACATGAAATCTCACACTACAAGGTAAAAATTATTAAAGCAAAAAATCTTGAAAAAATTGAATTTGATTAATGTGTTTCAAATTCGACACTTTCTACATATTTGATAACTTTTGACTTTTGCATGAAAATCTCGTACCTAATAAAACCTGGTCTGTGTTTTAACGTGTTAATTTCGCAACACCCTAGTAAGCTGCCACTTAATAGAATTGAAGTTAGCATAGTTTATTTAACAAAGCGTATTCTTTGAAGGATTTCAATTTTTCGTTCTAAAAGGTTTGCAAACTCAATAAAAGGACTTAGGAGTTTTTTCTTTTTTTTTTCAAATATTGTAAATTGACTTCTTATAATGGGCCATTTAACCCCCTTTATGCTTTACTCTTATTTTTGTGACACATACATACATATGTACATACATATTCTCACGCCTGTATTCCTGAGGGGTAGGCAGAGCACATGAATTCAAAAATACAGTGCCACGTTTAGCAATTTCAGGGTAACCAGATGGTTAAACGTGATATTTGTGACACGTTGTATAATAAGTGATATGTGGTATTTTTAAGGTACAGATGCAAGGTATGCGGCGCCGTGCGCATATCGCGTCAGCACCTTTTGGAGCACTATGCCATCGAGCACACGTCGGCCGCCGCACTGTACACCTGCAACCAGTGCGAATTCACTTCCAGGTCAATAACATACATACATACATACATCACGGCTATGTTCCCAAATGGGATAGACATACATACAGTCACGAACCGGGATTGTTGAGCCACTTGCCACTGTTCGCAATTTAGACGTGTAATCAATGACCGATGTGACCGACTAGATGTTAGCTATTGGATTAGTATTACACGACCAAGTTACAAACATAGGTAAGTGGCTCAACAATCCCTGTTCGCGATGGTACATACATACATAAATACAATCATGTCTTTTTCCCACAGGGGTAGGCAGAGACCACTTTGTTCCACTCGCTACGATCCTGACTATTTATTTTGCTTCATCCATGGGATAGACGAATACACGAATCGCTACATAGACAAAACGATGGCTATTTCACGCTTCGTGGCCACTTCTAGCGTATATGTTTTAGATTTTGAGCAGACAGGTATAATAGTGACAGACACAGGAGAAAAAGCGTTTCTGCGCGGTAACCCATGAGATACAGAGACCTATTTTTAGTCGCCTCTTACGATATCCACGGAAATAGGAGAAATGTTATTTTAAATCCGACGCCATGCGAAGTAGTATACATACAGGGTGAAAATGAAAACCGTAACGAAAAAAATTCCTGATACTCAGAATCACTAACACAATACGATGGTAAAATAAAAAGACCACTTTTTTTTCTTTTTTTTTCATCGGGAAATTCCCAAAAAAATATTAAATGTGGGCATACTACAAACCGCGGTGTAACTGTTTACGTCTGTTTAAATTCAATTTTAAAGTAAGGTAGTTTTGCTTGCAGTTCGACGACCCTAAAGCGACCGCCGAGGGTAGGTATGAAAAATTAAGTCGCGAGCGGGTGGTCAAAGCGAGTGGTTGCGCACGCGTTCCCTACTAACCCCGTTCGTACGATACAAAAGCGCGAATTGTGCGAGTAACAATGTCGTTAGAATTTTCGAATCGCGAGTACTAGAAATGGTGCGAGTGTACATCCATAGCTGCAAAAATTTGGAGGCTACCTGTAGACAATATCGGGATGAAAGTGTACCTAGATTCCGGACTCAGGGACTTCGAGACCCGCAGTTTCTTTCGTGCAATGTACGCGAGTACTTGAACAATGTGTAGTGTACTACGGTGACCCGTGGTTAAGTCATGGTGAACCTGTGACCTCTTGTGATTTCTTTCTATCTTTGGGGCGAAATCAAGCGCCGTGTGTACATGGACGTACCACAAAATGTACCGAATCTTAAAGACAAGATTGTAAGGGCATTTTCCGAAGTGAAAAGTGATACTAAAGTGCTAAGAAGAGTGAATGAAAACATGTTGAAACGTGCATGACTCTTAGGAGAAAAATGGATTCCATTTTGAACGGTTATTAAGGTAGGCACACTAAACTTAGTTTCGATTAGTAGGATAGGGTTGAGTTTTTATTATTCTTGTCCATAAGTTGATTCCAATTCTATAACTACGCCTGAATGTCGAATTTATGCAGACTCAATTTTTATTTTAATCCACCTTTCCTAACCTACAAGTTTTCAAGTAACTGATTTTTATAAAACTTCTGCATTTGGACGGCCTAAGCCCTTAAAAGTAGGAAGGAAAAATGTTTAAAATTATGTTAATAAAAAATTGTAGGTAGGTACTGAATAAGTCGTATTATTTTTCGCAAGGAAGTGAAAGCGCGCTACGTACCTATGAGTCGCGAGTGTCTGAGCTGAGCGGTGGACGCGCGGTGTCCATAATGTTAGCACTTTTTTGGAAAACTTTGGTGATTCATAATTTCTTATTTTCAAAAGAAAATGAGAAACTACTCAAATTATATTTTTAAGTTTTACTAACAAACAAGTACGTAAAATTTCGTTACGGATTGCATTATCACCCTGTATGTATTGTATAGTATTGTAGCGCCCCAGCGCCACATGCGTCGAATAGCCGAACTAAACGATCCCACATCGCGCTAACGAAGTTTCGACGAACGGTTGCATAAATACAACTTCCAACTTCCTCTCTGTGGACTTCGGTCCCCAGGCATAACATCTGCCTGGAGAGAGATCTCTCTATTGGAGTCTTTCCCACAGCATTATATTTATGGTATAACTTCCAGGACACGCACAGTGATGCAGCGACACGTGAGGACGCACAAGACAGGCAAGACGTTGACCTGTAGCGTCTGCGGGACAGGCTTCTCCACCATGCACGCCCTCAGGATGCACGTCTCGTGAGTACAGCTCCATGCGTCTCTAGTCGATGTCACGATATTCGCATTATAATGCGAATATCCGCATCAAAACATTAAATTAGGATTCCGTACTCAAAGGATGAAAACGGGACCCTATTACTGTGACTTCGCTGTCTGTCTGTCTGTCCGCCTGTCACCAGGCTGTATCTCAACAACCGTGACAGCTAGAGAGTTGAAATTTTCACATAAAATGTATTTCTTTTGCCGCTATAACAACAAATACTGAAATCAAAATAATAATAATAATTAATGGGGCTCCCATAGAAAAAACGTGTTTGTACCCTTCGTATTTATACTTATTTAACATTCACATTAGCATCAATTGATGTATTACATACTAGCTGTGCCCGCGACTCCGTTCGCGTGGAATAGTAGCAAATTTTCCCCGTTTTTTCCACATTTACCAATTTTTCTTTGCTCCTATTAGTCGCATCGTGGTGTTATATAGCCTAAAGCCTTCCTCGATAAATGGTCTATCCAACACAAAAAGATTTTTTCAATTCGAACCAGTAGTTCCTGAGATTAGCGCGTTCAAACGAACAAACAAACAAACTCTTCAGCTTTATTATATTAGTATAGATTAACAAAGGTTTTTCTATCTTTCGTTTTCTAAAAAATGTTGCCAGCCGCCACGACCCGTCGCAGCGCGTTTCCTGCCCCCAGTGCGACATGAAGTTCATATACCCGTCCCTCTTGCACCGGCATATGCGCTCTCACTCGCACAGGGACCACTATTGCGTCGAGTGTGACATCACTTTCAAGTCTATTGTGAGTATGCGTTGTGGAAAATATGTAAGTGAGTAAGTAAGTAGGTAAGTGAGTGAGTGGGTAAGTTAGTAAGTGAGTGGGTGGGTAATTTAGAAGTAAGTGAGTAAGTTAGTAAATAATATGTGAGCGTGTAAGTGAGTAAGTGAATAAGTAAGTGAGTAGGTAAGTAAACACTATTGCACCAAAAAAAACAAGATTGTAAAGTGTGTGGAATGTAGATTTGTCCTTTAAAAGATCTCTTACAGCCAACCTTTGAAAGGCAGAAAGGAAAGAGCACACAAAACGCTACATAGACGAAATCATTACCAGTTCATGTTTCGTGGGGCACTTGTAGCATATTTTTTAGGTTTTAATTTTAGAGGTACTTTAATGACAGGTTGCTAGCCTGTCGCCTAAAATAAAACTTAATCTATATCCTTAGTCGCCTCTTACGATATCCACGGAAATAACATTAACTAAGTAAGTAAGCAGTAAGTGGGTAACTAAATAAGTAAGTAAACATTTTATTGCACAAAAAAGTGACGTACAAAGGCGGATCTTACATCCTTCCTTCCATCCTTCCATCCTTTGAGAGAGAGAGAGAGAGA
>BHDV01065267.1:298582-309899 GCA_005406045.1 Adoxophyes honmai | reverse complement strand
TCAATATAATTTCCATGTCGAATTCCATTGTGTTTGTGAAATATTTCGAATCAGAAATTAAAAATTTTATTTGAGGGGAAAATTGAGGGTAGTTATTCGCTTTTTGGCACTCTTGTATTTTAAGACGTAGTTTTGCTAGGTTTTCAGGTGTTTTGTTAACAGATAACTTTTGCACGGGTTAATTGGATTTTAATTTATTCAATATATTGCTTTTTAGCTCTTTTATCACACTTCAGCACTAAAAATTATATTTTTATTAGAGGAGTTGATGTAGGTACAGACTTGACACTTCAAATTACAGTTAGTTTTAATATTAAAACCGTCACAATAATAAATAACAAAAGTACGTCCATTATTTATTTAAAAAGCAAATTGCAACCGAAGCCATTAATCTTGTAAATTAAACTTTTGAGCTAATGGCATTTCGCTCCATTGCTGCCGGCATTTTTCATAACTCGCAACATTATACAGTATGCGCTCGTCGTGTCCAGCCGTGCCGCCAAGCACGTGCTGGTTTGGGAATAATAAATCACAAAATCCACTGAGAAAGTATATTCGTATTGCTGCCAAGAGCTGACGTGGAGCAAACCGATCGTTATCAACGATATAGATCACGTATAGACATCTATTGCATTCTGACAGTCTACAGCATCTATGTTCTTAAGGCTGCTCAATCAATCAATCAATCAATCAATCAAAAATATTTCTATAATTCCATAAAAATATTATACTTAATGTTCCAAGTAAAACATAAAATAAATATAATAATATGAATATCCAGGTTGTAGCTACCCCTGGCGCCATCTATTGTTGAGTAGTAGAACTTCTTTTACGAACGTAAACGTAGTCATTAACTGTCAAGTGTTTTAAATCACGCTGACGAAGTTTCGAACTTCAGTTTCATAAATACAACTTCCAACTTTCTCTTTGTGAAGAGCGTGGACATCCTCCCCCTCCCCAGCCATATCATCTGCCTGAAGATAGAATTCTTTATTGGGGTTAGTCATTAATCATTATCATAGCCGATGATAAAATGTATGACCTGCGTATATTCAACAATATATTATTATGCCTCATTGCTATAATCTTTAAAAGTTAGCTTACTTCGTATGTTCGTCCTCGTGTGGTGTCGGGTATAGAATAATATCTCTCTATTTCTACCGTGGATGTTGTTAGTGGCAATTAAGGAAATTGGTTTAGTATACTTTTGGCGTCAGATTAGCGAACAATGTCTATTTTTAATCCTAAAATTGTGCTAAAAATTTCTATGAAAGTTTCTATCTATATAGCGCTTGATGCTTGGGATTATAGGAGGGGTGTTTATGTATGAATGTACCTATTCACTTCTTCTGACAAGTTCTATAAAAACGTAGATTCATTTACACTATATCTAATCTAAAGACATTGTTGCATCGACTCTTTTATATTCACGAATAATATTTATGGACAAGAATTGTTCGAGTAAATAAAAGAAAATTGATGAAATTAGGGTTTACTTTTTACACAAGTTTCAGACATGAAAACACAATGCGACGTGATCAGACTTCAACTGTCTTGACCCTGCGTTGACCTCTTGGGACCCGAGGCCCCTAAACGCCCAGGATTGACCTTTCCTAACAAAGAGTCAGTTGTAGCTGAAAGAAAAACGACAAGTAAGCCTTATACTATATTTTGTCACGTGAAAACTACCGCCACCACACACCTCTCCATTTCTTCCGTGGATGTCGTAAGGTAAGAGGCTACTAAGGAAATAGGTTTAAATATGTATTAGGCGACAGCAACCTGTGCAAACTTAAAACTATGCTAGAAGTGGCTGCGAAACGTGAGATAGTCATAATCATGGTTTTGTGTATGACACGTTTCATGTGCTCTGACTAATCCATTTGGGAACAGGGGCGTATCTAATTGTATGTATGTAGGCAATGTAGGCATGTAAAACCACCGCGAGACTCACGCATAGTGTAATAAAACGGATCTACTTACGTTTTTATATCATAGCTGGACATGTTTTTGGTCAATTCGAGACCAATCACACCCCCTGGCGGCGGTCAGTGCGCTCTCCGCTGATGAGGCACGTAGCTCCAGATGGTGGGTCACCAATTGTTTCGAAACGTGTCGAGCTAATCTCAATATTAAGACGTGACTAGATTGAGTGAGTCTCACGGTAGTTTTATGTTGCTAGTTTATAATAGTTTTATTTATAAAAAAAATAAAGGAATGTCTCCTAACTAAAATGAGGCATTATTTAAGATAGTTTCCCTCCGGGATCGGACTTGTTTTTCCACTCTGTATGTTTACAAACAGCTTGGTATTACGCTTAAACACAAACTTTTTCAACGATCTCCATAGACTAACCGTCATGTCGTCAGCAAACAATTAAAAAACCTACCAACCCACCGGCCTCGCTGACTCATTGCGCCAAATGTCATCGTGACACCAAATGAAAACCTCTAAAAACAGCAAAACAAATAAAATTCTCGTGCAATGGCAGGTTCTAAGACGGGCAGCAGCCCCAACATGCTGCAAAGCTATTTCCTGTATTCCGCGCTGCTGGCTCTAAAGCTGCTGGCGTTGAAGCCTCTAGCTGCGTTAGCGTGCAACCCTGACAAGTTGCAACGTGCTAATTTGAGTGACTTGAAGAATCTGACCCCCTTCTGGCTGGTAGCGGCGCTCTACACCACGACTTCGCCCGATGTGGAGACTGCCCTCGGCTTATTCCGCCTGTACTTCCTCGCGAGATGCATTGCAGCTGTTGGCTATGTCCGAAGAATACCACGCCTCGCCGTCGAAGGCGCCTTCTTCGTGTCATTCGCCATCACCAGCTACATGGCCGCCTGGGTCGCCTACACCTACAGGAATAGCTTCTAAAACAACTTTCACCATTTATAACTCCTGCTCAAGGCATAAAATGTTCACCATGTTCTGTACCACTTTTTCCTTATCTAAGTAAACAACGTTGAGATTTGTTTGGTGTGTTTTGGATTCTAAATCGGTCCCCGCGGGATCAGTTTAAGTACTTCGAGGACTGTGAGTCCGAGATGCAGCAAATATATGTACAAAGATACGACTTGGCAGCTTGGCACTCGTTATCGTATTTTTCACCGAGTTTGCCCTACCGTCGCGCAACACTCAGAATTTGTGGAACCGCTTGAAAAAGTAAACGATCTTTTGAATTCCCAGACGGTAAGACTACTTATTTAAGAAAGCTGGTACCGGTGCAAGGAGAGAGAATTTCTGTTGGGAAAATCCTGCAATGTCGGATAGAGATTGCTTGCCGAGCACTTGCAATTTAATTCTTTATCCCTCGATGTTCCAATGCAATTGTTTATAAAGTGTTTCCTAAAGTTTGCAGCAATTTGGCCACCTTTGTTTCGCTAGTTCTACCGACTTGAATTCTAACGTTGTTGAGGAATATATTGAAAATTAGAACTCTTGATTAGTAATTTCGCACCTTTTGTAATAATTACAAACTGTCCCCATGTTCTGTGCACGCAAAAATGCAGTTCTTTTTAAAAAGCACCTACCGACATAGCGAGTATATTAGCGCGCGGAAAATACTAGAATAAAAAAAAAATATATAATACAAAATGTAAAATTCTACCTGTCATTTTCTGAATTCTCTATACAGAATGGCCGGAAATTGACCGTAAATATTTTAACCAGTCGTCGGGTAAACGCGTCTAAAAACCCTGTGAAGTTTTTTCTGGAATTTTTATGTAAAAAGAACATACGAAAATCTGAAAATATTGCCCAGACCTTTGTACTCGTATTTAGCATAGCAACGTCGAACGATTGCAGGTGCGTCGGCGTCGATCCACGGGACTTGCGTACGGGACTTAAGGTAGGTAAAACACAAGGCGCAGTGCCCTGAAAAGCGATGAAACATTTGTCTCCCCCAAGGTCAATAATGATAATTTACTGGAAATATTTTACAGGGATTTTCAAACGCGAATACTCGACCACTGGTTACAATTTTTACGGTCAATTTCCGGGCACTCTATACATATAGTTACAGTGACATGTATATAGTCTCTATCATGCACGCTTTGGCTCGCGACTTGCCGTTCTAGATGTACTAGCGCATACTTCACCGTGGGCACGTATTTCCTCTCAGATTTTCTGAGCGCACGCAGGAAAGGAATTTTAAATTGAGATTTATGAACCAAGTATACGTCTCGTACCGTCGCGTGTAAAATGAATCATAGCATTCTTACCTCTTATTTATTTTGAACTCGTAAATCTTTAGAAATTAGTTCTCGTTAAAATAAAACGTGGCAGTAGCGCGGAGATGGTTTCAGCAAGAACATTGCTTTTAGTTGAATACTCAAAGCCGCCTTAATTGTGTTTAAGCCAGGACAAGAAACTGCGGTCTTTATTTTCATCTTTGCACAACGTTTTGTTGCAAGAAATAAAGTTTTCGACCAGAGATTGATGCTTTGTCATACTTTGGGTTCAATTTTGTGGAGCATAACACTAGGTTATTTCTAACCCAGATCAGGGTCAATTGAACTAAGTGAGAATATAATTTAGTGTTAGTATAAGTTACTCTTAACTCGCGAGCGCCGATAAGTACCTACTAAGTAAAGATAAGTACTCGCTACTCGCGAGTCATTAAATTTTTATATGGATAAAAGTGGGTAAGAAAGAGTGAATTACGAGGGCTGTTCCGAAAATTTTTAGTTAAACGAAAACTATAAGGAATATAATAAAACTTTATTTACAACATTTCAGAGTATTTCCCTGCTATATTTATGCACTTCTTATGCATTCGACTAAACCAACTTTCAAAACATGACAAAAACTGTTCCTGCGAAAGATCAAAAAATAGTCTCCTAAATTCTTTCACTGCTTCATCCACCGTCGAAAATCGTTGACCACGTAATGATTTTTTTAACGTAGAGAACAGAAAAAAATCACTCAGAGCCAGGTCAGGGTTATATGCAGGAAGAGGTAGCGGTTTGTCTCCTGATTTACTAAAAAAATCCATGGTTCTGGCAGCCGTGTGCGTCAGAGCATTGTGTTGATGAAAAATGATGCCCCGGGTTCCAGTACTTGGACGACTGACGTTCAGCTCCTGGAGGGCCTGAGGCAAGCAAACTTCGCTGAACCATTGGCTAGTAACAGAACTGTTCTCTAGTCTTCAAGTGGGATTATGGCTACAGGTCCACTGCCTCGAAAAAAAACAGCCACCATTTTTTTGTTGACGCTATAGCCGCGAATCACTTCAGCTGAATTAAAATAAAATGAATACCTAATACATTTAATAGTACGTCATTGACTAACTATTCTCGGGACGGCCCTCGTATGACTGAATTATTATTCTCGTTTATAGTGTGAGATCGAATTAGAGATCAAAAATGTAAACAAACAATTGTCAATATCAAAGTGACATTCCAGATGTAGTCAACCTTTTTGTTAGTGATTGATATAATTGTACCAATTGTATTAATTTTTTAACTACTTTTAGTTAATTGATTCATAACAATAAAGCAATGGTAACACGTTTGTTTACATTTTTGATCTCTAATTCGATCTCAGAGTTTAGTTGGATCTACTTCTAACTTGTGTTGTGTTGTGCCAAGCGTACTGAGTCAGAATAAGTAGCGCAGCCGCAGTCACAGGGACGTTGTTGTAGAGTTTTACTGAATTGTTCAGTTATATGAGTAGTAAGTATTATTGGTGTAACGAAACAATAAAGTTTCAAGTTTTATGTACTGCGCACCATATTACGACTTTTTCGCACATTTTTCTAGGTTCCAGGCACGTGTGCGCATAAAGTTGCGTCGCTGAATAAAGGTCACTTTTATACACAAAAAAAAACGAATAAAAAAAACGTGTGCGGGTAAGACACGCGAAAGAAAAAACCGTTACGCGCACACCCGTGCGCGTAGGGCGCTCCACGGGCTGTTCGAAAATTTGGTGAAACAGAAAAACAATCCAGTTGCAGAGTAACAATACAAAGCGTTTTTGAACGATACCTTCCTTCGCTGCTTATTTTGTGATTATCAAAAATGGTTGTACCTAAATTAAAATATGAATTACTTACTTTGTGTCATTACTCTGCAATATTTCAGAAATGTTGTCCCTTATTATCTCTAAATTGGGAAGCTGAGGGTCAAAGATATTTTACCTGTAGCGTCGCATGATACCGTTCATAATTTAATTCATACGGCACCTAAACTCTTAATGAGACAAAGGCGACCCTTAAGAACAAAATGAAAGGCGGGACATGGGTCCGACTGATGTTTGGGACCTGCCCTCTGCTAGAAAATTACGTACGCGCACGCTTTGTTCTTTTTATTTACGCATTTTGAACCAGACCTTCTGATGATTAGAATAATTATATGCAAACACAAGGTCATACACGAGGAACCCTTCACATAATTACTGGTTCCTTTCTTTACTTCGGCGGAACGAGGTTCGGTGTAGGTATAAGCAAACTCGGAGAGGTTTTTATATTCCTATGTTTAGTCTTCATTATCATACGTTCACACAAAGCTAGCAACTTCAAAACAATTACTAACTGAAACGGCTGAAACCTAATACCTATGTTAATTCGTAAAACGCCTGCCTGGCGCTGCTAATAACCCACCTCTTTGCTCTGCTCTCTTTAAAGGCTAAAGAAAATATTACCCGTATTTTCAGTGGCAACACTTTGAGCGCCGTAATGAAGTTAGAATGACAACAACAACAAGAATGGATAATACAGTTAAATAATTTGCTCAGGAAAAACGCGGTAACATTCATGAGTTTAGTCCTAGAGATAGACAGTCCACTGGTAAAGACTTACATGGCGCACGCAGCTCTTTTGGTTATAAAGCTGTTGATTATGAGCATTTTGACGGCTCTGTCTTGGGTACGGCAAGGGATATTCCGCGACCCAGAAGCTGTTCGGCGGATTTACCTAGCTGAATTGAAAGTCTCTGCTCCCTTTTGGGTGGTAGGAGCATTGTTTGTGACGACAAATCCGACAGCGGACCAAGCAATCACCCTCTTCCGCCTTAACACGGTCTGTCGATTTATCTACGCATTAGGGTACTTGGTCAAGCCGTCTGGCCTCGCGGTGCGAGAAATGGCGCTCATTCTGTCCTTCTTAATACCACTTTATATGGCGATTTGTGTCGTAATCTGCTACCGTGGCGCTTTGTGAAGTGTTTTATGGTTACTTATCAACTGTTAAGCATACATTATTAAACTGTACAGACGAACGTTGTGTTTGCAATTATTCCAATTAACATCTACATCCAATATCGTAAGTTATAACAAAAATTTATAGACTGATTCCACAAGTGTTACCACCGATGTAAATATCACTTTTACCTTGTCCATTTTCTCGTATGTTCAGAATACAAAATGTCTCCTTTCAACCTTTAAACCCTAAAAACGTCGTTTCTAAAAAGGATCCTATTCCTAAAAGCAGACTGGGTGTTAGAATGATGTATGAGAGTGGGAAGGAAAATTGTCTGACTTCTAGATAAATTTAGGATATCTACCTTTAAGGCTTTATTTTATCTACATTCAGAAAGGCTTGCGTCACATCAATCAAGGAACGTAACGTACTTAGTTGAGACAAATATGGGAACGGGTCGTCCGCAATTTAGGTAAAAGATTGGGTTTTGTGTGATTTATTTTGTTCGTTTCGACCCGAGGACGTCCACTGCTGACTGAACACGGATCTCCTCCGGACGCTTCAATAGTAAACGATCATAATTTACTTCCTGAATCTATATTTTTGTCGTTTATTCCTGGGTTTTATGGGTTTGTATTATACATCTTGCGCTGCGTCTTATGTCCGCAGGGATTCTGATCATACCTTTACCAAAGAATAGAAACTATTACTACGTAAAGAAGCGACACTCACCTCCCCCCGCCAAAATATCGTCGCCTGCGCCGTAGCAGTCAACGAGGCAGTCATACCGCGCTTACGTCACACGGTTGTCAGTACTCACAGAATGCGCGGGTAGGAACATTTTCTCTAATATTTTATACTTAGATGTGAAACACGTGAAAGTATTGGCTAGAGAATATAATAAAAATTGTTCGTTATTGTTCGGCATATGGGTGTTTGGAAATCAATTATTCAAACAAGAATCGGAAGTTTTTCAGATTTCCATCCGATGAACAAATGCAAGGAACGCTCACATTATTCCGTATTATTTATATAATTAGGCAGTACTACTATAGTTTTTGTTATGAAAAATCTTCTTAGGCACTTAATAACTAACTTATTAATGAGTTCTTATTTAGTTCTACAAAGCTACAAATTGGGTGATGGCCCTGCATAGTTTACGCACACACATCGTTCTTGTACAGACGTTATGTTGTTTATGTAGTAGTAGTAGGCTATCTCGCGCGGTTGGTTGTATGGAGTGTCGGGGGCCTGCCTTTACATTTAACATAGCTACTTAATAACAAATTAAAACCGGACAAACTCAGCTCGCGGTATTTAACATTCTGAAATCAAACGCCTACCCGTAGCAATCACAGCATCAACTCTTTTGCTCTAATTTTGGTAGTACTTAAGTGTGATTATTCGACTGATGCATAGGTTGTGGACATACTAACCACAAGAACTCTCTGTTGTCATGTGAGTATGTTTTGAAATATTAATTATACGTATTATACTAGTAGTTTTCATTTCATAGTTACTGTAGATAGCTACTGTAGATACTCATATACTTACTGTGAACCAATATTAAATTAAACATTTTTGTTAAAAATCGTGCTCTTGGATAAACGATGTCTCCTTTTACAGATTTATAAATACTTACTAAATCTCAATCACTTTTGTTAATCGGTATATTTTTCGGAATAAAATAAAATACAAAATTTAAAAGCCCAGTTAAAAGCGACTCAAAAATTGCTGTTTGTGTGATCCATTAACCTGCATTCGCACTTCCCGTCCATTAAGTTTCTAAACTTAACACGTGGCAAGTCGGACAAGCACTTCGGGCAACTTAGCATGCTCGCATACCGAATTTAATTTGTTAATGGGCAACATCAAATTAACAGGAAAGTTTGCTAGACGCCCGCGGTTACCCCGCTTGTCGAAACTTCCACAGTTCCAACCCAATTGAGTAGGCTGGCAAGCACATTCGAAACTAAATTGTGTTTGCCTCTCGGTTACTTCAGAGGAATGCCACGGAATTAATAATAGATGGCGTTACCCGTCAATAATCATAAAGGAACCCTAACGTTGGTTTAGGCTCAGGGCTTCTTTAACAAATCTGAGCTTCTGTGGTTTAACTTTCAGTGATGAATGTATGTAAAACTACCGTGAGGCTCTTGTGTAGTGGAATAATGCGGACACATTCACATGTTTATTATCTTGACGGGTTTCGGGCCGATTCGTGACCCATCGTCGGGAGCAACGCGCCACAACGCACACTAGCGTACACACAGCCATACATTTTTCACTTAGCGGGACTAAATCACTTTTTTTATGTTTTTTAAATTGTAGCGTCACTTAATCGTCTAATAGAAGAATTTCTTCCACAAACATCATCTATAATTATCAACTGTCAAAGTGCATTACATCGCGCCAAAGAAGGTTTGACAATCGGTTTCACAAATCCGACATACAACATACTCTCTCTGGATTTCAATCGATCCCGATTACATCTGCCTGGAGAAAGATCTCTCTATTTCAATCGATCCCCAGGCGTAACATCTGCCTGGAGAAAGATCTCTCTATTTCAATCGATCCCCAGGCGTAACATCTGCCTGGAGAAAGATCTCTATCAGATTCTTTCCAACAATTTTGATTATCTCGACATGGTGGTGAAGAACAACTTATTCTGTGTCACGAGGAGACTGCTAGACTGGCAGGACACGGACAGTCCCCTTAGCACGACAGGGCGCGAGTAGAGATACGCGCGACATAGACTATACCTTTCACTATCTAACTAGAGACGTCAGAAAGTGACAGGTAGATTATCCCGCGCGCGACGCGACTATGGTTGAGACTTTTAGGTACTTAAAAAAGGATAAACAAACCCGACAAAGTTAAAAATCACGTAAGGTCACCTATGTGTTGCTACATTAAATGCGACACTTTCTATTTTAAGCTAAGCGTCCACTTGTCGGTATCGTACGCATCGGACGTATCGCACGCAACGGATTGTAAGTATTCTTTGTATAGAAACTCATACAAGTGCGTCCACCTGTCCGCATCGTACGCATCGCATTTCGCCATACATCTCATTACATTTACATTAGTCGCATTACATTCCCCTTGTAATGCGACTAAAATAGAAGGTGTCGTATCTAATGTAGCAACATAATATACCTTACGTGATTTTTGACTTTGTCGGGTTGACTTTGTTTGTTTACCTTTTTTAAGTACCTAAAAGTCTCAACCATAGAGCGTGTTGCCGCGTTACGCCTACGATCAGGTTTATTAAAAACAGTCAGTAACTCGCTCTAGTCGAGAGTTGGCGATTCACGATCCTGTCTAATCCTGTATTCGCGGGCCGCCGCGATTTAAGCAGTTCAGCCGCCGTTAGCTCTCAATAAAAATAAAACTTTGCCTTTTCTCGGCCAGAATAAAAAATGGGCATACAAGATAGGGAATTCGCTATCGGCTTACGTAAATTACAAAAGTCTGGCTCGGGGGAACCTCTATTTGTCAATGCCCACACCAAATAGGTGGGCTCAGAGAATTTGCGGCTCAAAATACCTATACCATTGACGTGCTACTGACTAGTGACAAATTCCGATGAAAGCTTTGTACGTACCCGCAAAATTTAGCCGCTCGCGTTGAAAGGGCAGATTGCTTAGAAACAGCGCTTTGAAAGAAAAATACTTAGTAAAGATGAATGTCGGGCCCGTATGCTGTTTGTTACTTAAGTATTTCTGTGTGCGAGTACCTATAGAGGTACCTAGTATCGTTTAGTGTTGGTGAATGGTGAGAACCTACTTCTGTTACATTAGAAGTAAGCGCTGTTCTCGTAAACATTATATGTAGTACCTACTTACCTATCTATTGACTGCATATTTTTAACTATCCGTAGTGTTCTATTACCTACCACCTACTTACCTGTAGGTACAGGTAGGTACAGACAGCTGCAGAGAAAAGTACCTAACCTTCAAGTAATGAAACATTGTATGTTCGGGGGAATACTTTTCTCTGCTGCTGACTGTACCATTGCGAACCGAGATTGTTGAGCCACTTATTATCGAACCGCGATTAGAAAGGGATTCGAGACTACCGTTAGCACAATTGTACTTAATAAATTATTAAGAGCGTGCACACAAAATTCGGTGATTTTGATGTTTTTCCAATGCTTTAGAAAGCTATAAATCCTTAAGTTTTTAA
>BHDV01065267.1:255971-294605 GCA_005406045.1 Adoxophyes honmai | reverse complement strand
CCGTTTGGAATCTTACGAAAGTTTATAAACTTCCTAGGAAATTTATAAACTTACGGAATGTGTTATTTTCCGGTGACATGTACACGTCAAAATTATTTAATCTGTGTTGTTGTTAGGTTGAACTTTAATTAACTCTGGCAACACTGTTTCCCTGAATCGGATTCTTCATGCAACGCAAAAGTGTAGCGTAATTATAGAATTCTTTTAATAATAGTAGAAGTAATTAGAAACTATTTCAATATGAAGAAAGTAATTTTCGTTTGCTTGTTGACTCTATCCGTCTGCCTCAGCCAGCCAGCTGGAGATCAAGGTGAGTAAATTCTAAACAATCTGGTAATGGCATCGATGAACTGCGTTTGATCGGATCCTGAACGGGAAACATCATAAAGAATTAAATTATTGGTTTCACCTGTGTATTGTTGAGGAATATATTAGCATTTCTGGCGATCGATAGTAGCGCCTTTCGGCACAAGTTTCTAAACAACCATTTTCTATTGATACCTATTATAATAACGCCGTAACTTATTTACCTACTTCGCTTCCGCGGCTTCGTGATTGCATCTTAATCAGCAAAACAGGTTGCGACAGTATTAAAAAAAACTAGTAATTGACGTAAGCAATTTTATTCGACAAAGGCCTATGTTATATTAATCAAAGTTCGCAATTTCTTCTTATGGTAAAGAAACTGTAAAATTATTCATACACGTCAACTTTTTACGTGCTTAGGTTTTCCCCTCGCGCTTGATCTGTATGATCTATGACCTTTATTATGCTAAAATAAATTGGTGAGGTTATCTTTCATTACCCCGGACATAGCACTATATTCTTTTGCTAATTTTTATCTTGAACATAGTTTTCCTTAGAATGTATCAAAATCACAAAGGATGAGAAACAATTTTTGTTACTTTTCCTGTTTACTGTTTCATTACCAAGAGTATAACATTTTTCTGAAATAAAGCTGTTTACTATAGTAAAATTGTATGTAAAGAGGTATCAGTTTTCCACAAAATTTGCAACCTAACCAAAAACAACAATAAAATTTGGATTACAGAAATTAAAAGTCATAGAGACAATAGGGGACTTTATCGCTTCTTAGCAACCTCTCCCGGGCAACCTTACGTGTTTACCCACAATATCAACTGTAATAATTCAATTGTAAAAATATAATACCTAATTCAATTGTTGAGACCTGGTAGTATGTCTGATAGCCCAGTACTGGATTGCATCTCAGCCGGTGAAAAATGCTGCTTTATGAATTTCTTTGAGTATACAATACAGCAATGTTTCAAGTTTTGTTTACTGGAAAAAAGTACAAATATGTTTTCAGCCAATGTTGATTTAACCTCCTGACGAATGGTGTGCTACACATAGTAAGTACATAAAAATATAAAAGACATTTGTAACTTTCTCTATAGACTTGACATTAACCCCTCATATGCGGGAAAGGAAAAATATACTGCATTCGAGCCTCTTCTGTTTCAATATCTACAAATTATGGTGATTAAAATAAAAATAAAAAAAGATATCCTTAAAATGGAGCAGATCTGCTCCGTAGCATACAAGAGGTTAAGAGTCAATTTTGAACTGCACAAAATTTGACGATGGTTGTTAGGAGGATAAACAGCCTAGGTATGATAAAAACTTGAAAGGATGAATAAACCTTAACTAACATCCATATCACATGTAACTTACTATGTTGCAGTTGTTAACTTACCTAAATTTGTTTACATGCATACCTAGTATATTTTTAATGAAACAACCATATCACTAGTGTCCGACCGAAGGTACAATTTCGGCCGAAGCCGAAGCCGATTAATCGGCTTTCATGAAAACCTTCGGCCGAAGCCGAAGCCGAAGCCGAAGGTGTGTTGACCCAAAGAAATGAGAGAATTTGCAAATAGTAAAAAAAACAGCAGTAAATTTTCTGCAGTTTTCGCTTCGAAATCAAGTGTGACTATGTTGTTATGTTATGTTTTGTCAGTTATTTATAAGATTAACTGCAAGCAATGCGATCGAGTCGGCGAAACGCTGTTCTGCTAAACGCTGCGCACTATCCGTCTCGCTCTGGCATCGTTCGTTCAATTTCAATTCACATTTTGCAAACCTTCGGCTTCGGCCAAAGCTTCGGCCAAATTTTGGCCGAAGCCGAAGGTTTGGCCGAAGGTGGATTTTTTGGCCGAAGGTGGCCGAAGCCGAAGCTTCGGTCGGACACTACATATCACTCGCTCAATGTGAAATACATCTGGAAAAAAGTTTGTAGTTCATTGATATCTAATTATTTTTATTCTATTCTAATGTATGATACTATAACAATAAGATAGCCTGATGTTTTCATGCCTTATAATGTCTGTATTCAAATTTTTCTGTAAATAAAATAAGTATATTTAAATTACAATAGAGCAAGTGGCTTTTTCACAATTCAATAGCTGAACTGGAAATCTGAGAGAGTTCTGAAGAAAGACAGACAACTTTTAAATAGTTTTTGTAATAACAGTGTCATGCAACAGCTAGTAAAATATCCAGCTCGTTATTTCATTCCTTTTGTGTTGGAAATGTTATCAAACTGAACTTGTTCAATAAACAACAACAGACCTTGAAGCATTGATAAATTGCATTTACCTCATTATTGATAACTAGTGGCCTGTCCTGTCTTCTCATGTGTGGACAATACAACATTCTTTATGAACACCAGAATATCAATATAATTTGGATCACAGAAGTGAAAAAGTATGAAGACAATAGGCCATTGGACATTAGGTGGACATGTTTTGCAAGCCTTGAGTTAGTGTAGCTACCTACAAAGTGTAGTTTTTTTTATGTTGGCCTAGTTTTACAAATTATTTAATACAATGAAATCATTCCTCTTTATAATGGTAGTGTATGTAGAATGTAGGGTCTGTTTTTTAATCTCAGATACTAAACTGACAAGTGCAAATGTAATTACACAAATAATAATGCTACATTTTATTGTCTAGTGGTGCTCTCCAAACCATCAACAAATCCTAATTATTGTTGAGTTAAAATTGTTATGAAGAAGTTTCTGAACTGTATGCCATTCTTTATTTAGGATCAAAACCCTAAATAACAATCAGACTTTATGCTAGGCTCCCGAGGCTCAACACTATACAGTTATAGAGAAATACCTACATCTGATAGAGCAACAATGATCTATGACCTACTCTACATTCACACGGCTCGCGATAATTGCACCTAAAGCATTATTGGCTTTGTGTTTAAATACAGCTTCAGTGTTCTAGTTCTAGCATTCTACTTATTTGTATGTATATTCTAAAATTGATTTATTGCTGTTGTACCCATAAGGGCATGGAATGGTGTTAGGTATCTATCTATAGAGTTTTTGAATACCTGACCCAAAAAATGCTGCTAAGTAGATGTAACTTTGATCACTCTAAATGTGTATTTGTGTGATTGTACTATTATAATCTTCTACAGACAGACTACTAGGGATGCCAACTGAAAAATGAAATGAAAAATCTGTACTTTTTATAGTACATTGAGTATCTAGGGGAGGAAATGGAACATTATTAACGAGAGGCTGTTAGAAGCCCGACGCCGCAGGCGGAGGGCTTTTATGACTCGAGTTCATAATGTCCTTTACTCCCCGTGTTACACACAATGTTTTTCATCACATTTGCGAGGAAAAACTAAAAATTAAAGAAAATAAATGACATCACGTCACCGCACCGCGCTAATTCTGCTTGCGCTGTCACTGCTGTCAGTGCGTTTAGGTCTATTGTCACTTTTTTTAATCATATACCACAGACAAGAACTATGTTTCGCACAGAATGCGAATGGTCAACAGCCAGATTCTGCCAAAAAGGTTCAAACAAATTTACGAAAAAAACATATTAAAAAACGCGTTGACATACATCCAAAGTATTAAATTAATACAGTTTCATAATGCATACATTAATTTTGCATTTAAAAACTGGCCCTTAAGTTTTAATAGCAGAATTTTTATTTTTACATTTGTAACCTCCTTAGTCTGAACTAACGTACCTATACTAACTTTTGCAATTTTTAAAACTAAACTTTACCTCCCATAGGATGTAATGATAACTCCCGCGGTTACAATTTAGGCCTTTGTACTAAAGGATACGCTCTTGTAATAACACCATTGACGAGCAAGTGTGATGAAAAATGTATTGTTTACTTTCGATAGTGAAGGCACATCACTATTTTTGAACTGCAACAAGCAACACAGCATTTTAGTATCTGAGTTAAAAAATGGAGTAGTACCTTGTATTTTGCTAAAATGATTTACTTGCGTCATTTTCACAGCAAAAATCAAGATTTTTCCATTCTCATCTACTCAATAAAGGCGATTTGTTTTTTTTGTTAGCTTCCGCTGTGTGACAATCGAGCATTAGGTAGCTGTAACGTAATTTTCTTCGCTATATTTTTTGTCACTAACGATCGGAGCCCACGATAAGTACAATACAAATGCTGACTCTTGGACATTCGCAAAAAAAAAACGCTTATGCTTATAAAAAAAAATTGATTAGATGCAGTCCCCGGCATCTAACTTGGCAAGGTTTTAAGTAGTAGGTTAAAAAGACTATTTCCGCGCTCGGAATCGGCATGAGCTTGATGGCGGGTAGCGATCGCCATCCCAAGCATCTCGGTAAAATGCTTTCGTGTAACAAACCAATCTCAAACTATCATTTTGCTTACGCGAAACGAATTCTTTATAAGTCATTCATTCAATTGGCTTCAAACGTGCCCGGGCATCGGTTTCGACGTGTCAAATTTAAAGCGATTGTGATTGCGAGCGTGTTAGACAATAGCCCTGCTGGTTTAGATTCTTTCCTACACCACTGTAATGTAGGTACAGTAGACAAACGCATGGTAATGGTACAGGTAGCTGTTATTCTCTAAAGCAGCGGTTCCTAACCTTTTTGCCTGGCGCCGTGGCGCCCCATAATTCAAAACTGTTAGAAGCCCGCGACCTGATTAAAAACAAATGAAATGCAGTGTTTGCGGCTTCTTTTTTTCAAAAAGTTCCGCGGGTCCTGCGACCCTTCTCGATATGGGTTGCGACCCGTGATTAAGAAACGGTGCTCTAAAGTAACACAAAACTCATCGACGAGCTTGACGTCGAGGTGTCAAAATTAGCTGTGGAAAATTTGTCAGCTCGACGTCGAGCTCGTCGATGAGTTCAGTTAGGTAGTTACGTTAAAAAATAACAACACAGCTTTCCTATCTATCTATCATGCGATGCGTCACTCGTTAACTCTAATAACCGTAATAGGATTATCTTCGTAGACCTATCAATAACTATAGAACAAATTTCTTTACGACTCAAGCCAATATACCTACCTAATCTGTACCAATTGCGTGCGACATTTCTTAAACCACATACCTACCTACGATTTTTTGTATGAAATCCACGATATAAATAATTTACGATCGAGATGAAGAGTCAATTACTCAATCTAAAACACGCAATAGGTAGAAGCTGAGAATTTTTATTCGTTTAGAATAGTACCTAAGTAGGTATTTTCTTTCATACATGTAAATTTGTACAGTCCACGAAGTTTTTCTCCGACTTCGTCTTGGAAGGTATTTTCTCATTGTGCAATTCTTCAGCTACTTTCACGTACCACGTCTGTTTACATCAAACAAAACATTCCTCGGATATTCATACGCATTGTTTGCTCGCTTATTTGTATAAAAAATTTGTATCCACCTAAATGTAGGTAAATACCTATGTAGATATATGTTTAGGTTGCAGTTTACTATAGAAAATTATATTCATTTTATTAACGTCATTGAACGTTGACAGAGATAAGGTTTTGTTTACATAATACAAGGTACCTACTAAATGCTTTAATTAAACTGATAGACGAAGAGAAAGTTTCGTATACCTACATATATTAAATCGTGAAAGTATTCGACTGGGTCGTGGATATTTACCTAATTAGTATTTAGATACTGTTTTATTCGAACGTAGACCTGGGAGCGATAATTATTCGCAAACACATCTACGGATTCTTTTGTTCTTCTAGGTTGCCTGCTTTAAGTAGATATATTGTCGCCATTGCCGGGGTGTTAGCTTTCTCTGAAGCTTACCATATCTTCCTACCCATTAGAACTAAAATCGAATGTATCAGAAACATTTTGACTTGTCCTGATAACAGACTTCTCGTGTTCTGCACTAGGATCGAGGCATAAAACACGCAAGCAATATTTTTTTATAGTCATAATCGGTATCAGTTATTTTTATAACCCGGGCCGTAATGGTTTCAAACGCAGATCTGCGATGTATGAGATATCTATATTATCTATAGAGAACAAACAACAATATTGGCGAATAAAAACAGACCAAACATTCAACGCTGTACTGACCTTGGTAAGTTTTTGCCTGCCTGAGAACTTAACTATCAGTATGCAAGCAACAGACTGAATTGAGTTGAATGAATAATATATTATAAAAATCGGTTATCCTCAGACACTCGTACCAGCTGCAACGAGGGTCGTGTCCTGTTTCAAATCAGTATAGCGTTGAAGTGGGACTAACTGACATTGTACATTAAAAAAAATTGCTTAGTTACTGATTTTTATCTACTTCTAAGGAATCGTTTTGCGTTTCTTGTGTACGTACTAAACATTGGCTTCCAAAGGTTAGATAAAAGTCAAACCCGTTATTTATTTAGCTCAAGAATCATCGTCAAATATTCGCTAACAGGTGTACCTTGTACCAGTTGTACCTAATAGAATAGGACAGTGACTTCGAAACGTCATTTAACTGTTTATAAAAGTATCTACCAAATTACCTATTTAACATTTATTTTGTTGGTAGGTATTCTTTGTGTTTAAAAATAATGTTTTTCGGAGAACAAGATTTTCCAGCTTGTTTTTTTCCAGACTATAATTTGTACTACAAGTGGCTTTGTATGACGCTAAAGGCTAAACCCCTTACTTTCATACAAATGAAGCTCGATTGCCCAGGTATAGAGGCAATTGACACCAATTGACCTGACATCCAACTAGGCTATAGATTATACTATAGGTAGTTCGAGAACTTAGTATTCTTTAATCTTACATTCAAATGGCCTTTACCAGAAATCTAACTGTTAATCTCGAGCTCTAAACAGATTCTCTATCAACTACGCACTAGGCCAGTGCTTCCTAAACTTTGATCTGTTTGGTTCATACTGCCCCTTCTCAACCTAATAAATATTTTAATTTTAAAGCCAAGCTGGTTACATTAGATAAAATAATACAGTTTTATTCACTCGAGCATTTGAACGCATTATGTGCGTTCGCAGCTCCTAAAGTAAGCCCGACGACTCTGGCAGAGCAGTAAATGCGTTACTAGTAAAACGGGATATCTGGACCCGATATTTTGATGGCCCGGAACTGAGTCGTGACGTGATTCAGTTTCCGAAACGCTTCACTAAACTATCCGTACAAATATACCATTGACATACCCACAACACATCACACCTGTATTCCCAAACGGGGTAGGCTGAGCACACTAATTCTAAAAACATTTTATGCAATATGTATCTCCAACACTGCTAGCCGAATTAAACATGATGGAACAAACGAAACAAACAAGGGAATCCCCATAGAACAAAGTTAATGGACGGGGAATTCCCAAGTCTTCAAACAGGATGTTTAGAGGAAGCGGGGTTCCCCGCGACCATAGAGAAGTTGATGACTGCATTGTATGTATGTATGCAACTCTTTATTGTACAAAATAAACATGACAAATTAACAAGTACAGAACAAAACATTATGTTGCATTATGTTTATATACGAACTCTTTCGCATGATCCGAGGCATTTGAGCGCTAAATTAGTATTTCGCGTTATAGTGAAACCGCGCATAACGCGGTGGCGTAAAGCGGGGTAGGTATTACTGTATTCTATAGACGCTCCATGACTATTTCACGTTTCGTAAACCACTTCCAACATTCCAGATTTTAAGCTAAGAGGTACTATTGTGGTACTAGTGACTGGTTGCTAGCCTGTCGCCTAAAACCTATATCCAGGATTCAATTGTGATTGATACCAACTATCTCCCATTGCCGGTTGCTTCACAAAACATCGCATTGCTTCACAGCCGCAGCTCCAGCCGCAGCCCCAGCCGCAGCCCCAGCTGTAGCACCTCAGACTCCTGCGGCGAACGTTACAGCGACCCCTGCGGCCGCCGCGCCCCAGCCAGCAGCCGGCGCGACCCCAGCCCCCGCGGGGGCCGCGACCCCCGCCGCAAACAACACCGCCGACCCCAAAACAACACCAAAGCCCACAGAATCCGCCAAGCCTAGCGAAGTCACTCCGAATGCCAACGTGACCGCTGAGCCGACTAAACCGGCCGCTAATGGAACGACTACCGCGCCGACCGCCGCCCCGCCTACCGCGGTCACCAACGGCACTACTACCACCCTTAAGCCGCCTCCGACGACCCCGAAGGCTGCGGCTACTACGGTGCCTACCCTGCAGGCTAGAGGGTGAGTTGACGATCTTATAAATGTATGAACAACAGCTGTAAAATGTATTGTTTTGTCGATTTTTTATAATTTGGTAAAACAAAAGGTATGTGTCTCATAGTTTTAGCGTGACGCATACATACTTAAATGATGAGTAGAAGAATAATTTTAGCAATAGCGATGACACTTAGGACAAAATATAATATCGCTTGATTAATTAGCTCGGTCAATATATACCCGGCACAAAACCTGCTTGTCAGTCTACATATACAAATATGAAGCTACACTTGCACAAAAATGATGTGTACTCCTACCTGTCTTGTGCAGTAAAAATACTACTCCTTTGTAATGTGCATGTTAGACAGGGAAATTAAGGAAGTTGTCGGGGTTTTTTTTTAGGTTTTGTAGTGGACCGCCTTCAACGATTGAAATGAATATGATTTGGTTCAAACGCAAGTTTTAACCTAATATCACGCTGTCTAATTTCAGATTCGACGGCGCAAGCTTCGTAGGCGGCATCATTCTGACTCTCGGACTCATCGCCATTGGATTCATGGGCTTCAAGTACTATAAAGCCCAGACTGAAAGGAACTATCACACTCTCTAAGCTAAGCATGTTAGCTTCACCTTGTCTACGTAAGTGCACCTAAACTTTGTATTTTTATTTCACACACTTGAACAGTTATTTTTATGTTTTTTCCAACACTGTGTGAGTACCTTATGTACGCCGCGAGGAAACAGGGTTATTTCAGGTTTAAACGAATTCAATGTTCGGTGGATGGTCATTTAGTTTGTAGGTATTATCTGAAACGTTGTTAGTCAAAATTATTCGCGAATCTTATGTATACCGCTGATGTTATTTTAATATGTCTAAGTTTTAAGTATACCTATTTGGCATTTATTTCTCATTTTTTCTGTTATTTCTTAATTATAGTCACAGCAGCTTTGTTCTCGAAAGGTAACTTGAGGATTATTTTTAAGTTTTGATTTTGTAAAATATACTGAGTCGCAATAAAAATATTTTGTAAATTTTATCACATGTTAAAAAATGTTAATATTTGAGAGTCAACGTTTATAAATTTCTTTTTCTAAAGTTTTTATTTAACTGTGCCATCGTCTCGACTTCAATAACTAACAACACATAAATGTCAATCTGCATTGATTTTCTGAACATTCTTTCACATTTAAACAGATTTAGTTGTTAATAGAGATATTATTATTGTTAAGTATAAGTAAATATAAGGTAACGCAATGTGATGATGAAAATAAGGGTCTAAAATATTAGCTTTTTGGTTTGGCACATTAAAAAGGAATCTCGTGCGATATTAACCCTTCATTGTTTAAAGATAAGCCTCATAACTTGAATACGAAATGTTTAGCTGTAATATTGACTGATTTATTTTTCACTAAACATTTTTAATATTTACGACTCCTAGAGTCAGATCGCATATGTAACAGTATCATTTGTGATAATAACAAAATGGTATACTTAAATAAAGACATTGCACACATTTGCATAGATGTTTAACATTTAATCTGTGAGTCTGATATTAACAGAATTAAATTACACTCACATTCAGTCATAGTTAAATAAACATAACGAACTCTGTGTGCATTGTCTTTGAAGAAGCATTTTCTTATCTGATCATTTTGTACACGTAGATAAAGAGTTATATCTCTCGTCTTTTTATTACTGCTAGATCTACCTACAGTGAATCTCTTTTAAAACTAACCAAACTTATTCTGTGTCAAACCAATTCTGTATATTTTGATTTTGTAATTTTGCACGCTAATATTGTGAACTGGATAAAGATGATTCCATCCTAAAGTGCTCTTAATTGATCTGAACTATTTATGTATATTCTGAAGCTTTACAAACAGCTAAAGGATCTGTCATCTAAACTACTGCTATCAGCTAATGTCACAGTCAATAGTTATGAATAAATTTATATATACCATTGCATTGTTTTATTTCTTACACTACTATATTCGTGATTCTCGATGGCGAGTGAGTTTTATTTGTAGTAAACACGTGTCTCGATGTGTCGAAAGTGTGTGTGAGAGTGAAAGGGAGAAAGCACAAAAAAATCTGAAACGTTTGAAAATCGCTAGAATGTACACTGTTTCGGCGTCCTTCTACACCTTCAACTACAACAGAAGCCCACTCACCTTGTCGTGAATTGCAAAAGCTACATTATTACCTAGATGATTTTGTAATCTGGAGCGATTTACATAACTTTATGTAACTACTTAACACGTTCGACGCCAGTGACACAGCGTTTGTGACCAAAACACTCAATGAAACGCTGCGTCGAATGTGTTAAGAACTCTACACATATGTCCTTCAAACTAATGCAAGGAGTAAAAAAAGGGCTTCTGCTTAAACATTCAAAACTACAAGTTGCAAAACTGCAGCCCGTTCCTCTATACTTACGCTTACCTTACAAGTTCTTACTCTGTAGAACCCTGTTGCAGTTAGCACTTAAAGGCGTGGTGAGATTTTAAGTACTGGGTGTATTGTGGTAAATCAAAATAAACCTTAACAATTCATTTGAAATGGGTTAATTTAAATTTGTTATGTGGCGAACAGAGCATGTTGTTTCAATACAATACAATGTTCTTTACTGCACACCAAAACAAAACCGTACAATTTGGATTACAGAAATTAAAAGGTAATTTCATTACATTAGATGGCCCTATCGCTAATAAACGATATTTCCCAGGCAACCTTTAACAGAGTGATGTAGAGGAACAAATTGTTTTATTCTAATGTGACAGTCAATATAATTTGGAATCTGAAGTGTGAGAAAAGCTCACTGCAACAAGTTTCCTTCAAGTGCCAGTGATAGTAATATATGGTTAATCTTATAGGAAGGAAGCATAAAGAAAAGAATATACAATCAGGCAAGGTCTATATTAGAAAACAAATGATAGATCGATTTACTCACAGTGGGACCAACATTTCTATTCAAATCACCATACTTCAAATTAGATAACAAAAACTCTCCTTCTCTTTTGTCACAATCTTGATAAGCCTCTATAAGCGAACGTGGGGTTTTGTAAATCTCTGTTATTGCTAAAGCTTTTTCAACGGACACTCCTTTCAGTTGAAGCAGTAGTTTTATAAAAGTCTCCGTGACAGTCAGAGGTTTAGTTTTTCTAGATGTGCTGTTTAAAAATGAGAATGTCATCAGCTCATCCTCCTTTGGTTCCCTGCTGTAGCCTGTTAAACTTTTATCCTGTAAAAATGCAACAAGTTTGCAAGGTTAATTAAGTTATGAAATTAGGGATAGAACTAAATTCATGTCTTGCACCTACCTAACATCCTCAGACTTTTTCATCAAAATCGTAACATTAATGATGGGCGCCTCGAACGAGTTTTGTCACCGTTTATTTCCTAACCAAATCTTGCTTTGAGTATGTTTAGGGGCAGCGCAGACGACAGACTTTTTGTACGATCGAATCTGCGGCGCACAAAAAGTCTGCGTGGGTTGTATGGATTGTGCGCCGGACTTTTTGCGCGTTACGAATTCCATAGGTTCTATTTTCACAGACTAAAAAGTCCGTCGCGGATGATAGTCTGTCGTCTGCGCAGGGCCTTAAGCCTCCGTCACACAGGCACGGGGCGTCGGCTTGGCGCGTTCTTAGCGGGGCGGCGCGTCACGCGATCATCGCGTCCCGCGAACGCCCCGCCTTCACTTCATAGCTCGCGCGTTACGCCAACACCCCTTTACACCACTGATCACTACAGTGCGTACGCGATGTTAGCGCCAACGGTCCGCGATGGAACCACGCGTGTTGTTATGGGCGTGCCACACACCAGATGAGAAGACTAGTATGGGAAGAAGCGAGGAAAGGAGGCAGAGACGTAGTGTGGGAACGTTACTCGTCATGTCCCCCGCTCCCTATTTTGTCGGGTTTTTGGGCGCGAGTCAAAGGACAACAGCAAAGGCAAATAACCAAATGCGGAGCGTTGCGATTAGTTGCTCGAGTAGAGCAGTGTGTGGCTGTGTGGGCAGAGACGGCAACATCACGGTAATGCGAGAAGCAAAGCGATGGGCATCGCGAGGAGCAGTGTGGCGGGCGTATTAGCGTGGCAGCGCTACCACCTCGAGCCAAGGCGCGCAAAGAACAAGCCACGCAATCGCCATGCGCCTGTATGAAGAGGCTTTAATGATCTTTCCAATTAACATTTTTGTTGTTGTTGTTGTTACAACCCAAATGGTACAGTCAGCTGTAGAATAAAGTAACCCCCTAGTAATGAAAAATTTAATGGGCAGGGGGTTATTTTTCTCTGCAGCTGTCCGTACAATTTTTGTAACTTGTTGTTGCTGTTCCTTGTGCATCAAATTCTTAAGATTTATTCCAACTGTTGTTACTGTATTACTGAAGTAATTCTAGTTAGAGTTAGATTTAACAAAAAAAAAGAAAGTGGAAAAAATTACCTTATACTCTATTGTCAGTCTTTTAGTCATAATTGCGAGAAACCTTGCAGAATTCTTCAAAGAATCTGTTTCATGAACCTTAAAATTATCTTGTATCCTTGTATTTTGTAGAGCTTGCATAAGGGACTGGATAGGTAAGCCCACATGCTTATTACTCCCGTAATTTTCCACTAAATAAATAATATTTTCCAATCCAGACTTCCGCAGTCTAAATTTCTGTTCATGAAATCTTCCGTCCTTAATACTGGCTCCTAGATCGTCCATACGTTTTCTCTCCACTACATAGGGGAGCACCAACTCCTCATCAGTTTTGATTCTGTGCCGTGCTATCCACATAAAGTCTCCTACTTTCAAACTTCTGTATTCATGCTTCAAATCTGGGTATTTATTGAACTGGACCACTGTTGGATCATTCTTCTTTGAGAGTCTGAAAATGAAGGAGTTTTGTGATGAGTAGGTATGATTTTTACTGTAAATCGGTTCTATGGTGAGTCTGGAGTCATTTGTTTTAGTTGTACATGCTAGTCATTCGGGATCGGTACTTACTGATTCGATAGAATGAAAAGAATGAAGAAGAACAAATAGCCATCAAAGAACTGTTTCAGGATATTCATTCTATAGAACAGTACTATGACCGACTAACGGACGATGCACAGACTGAACCATTACATACTAGAGATAAGCATGTACCTTGAGGATCAAAAGGCACACTAAGCAATTTAATGACTTCTTTTTTTACATTCAAATTTGCTGCTGGTTCTTGGATTAGAACATTAAATATTATTAGTATCAGAAAATGAAAACCATTACTTACCCACTTGTTTCACATTTATCAATCAACAAAATTACATCAAAGGAACCAGCTGGCAAATCAACTGCAGGAACATCTATACTTGGTACTTCAGGCACAGGCGACTTTGCCATCTCTCTTATTAGAGGCCTATCTAGTACCGTATTAATATCTGGCACATTCCTGTGAGGATTAACACCGTTGAAAATAATATCATTAGCAGTAGGCACACTGGCTGAATCTATAACCAGTTCTCGGGCTATCAAAACTCCTTGCTCAGTAAGTGAATATTCAAGTTTTTTATTTTTTTTCTTACTGACTAGTCCTTTTGTTATTAGCCTAGTCATGTTAGACCAAGCTGTATAGAAAGAGTCTGGCTTTGGCCTTGTGAAAGATTCTTCACTGTGTTTCTGGGCCTTATCTATCAATTCCTCCTTTTTCAATGCAGGATTTTCCGGATTTTCATTTAGATTTTCAAGTAATGCCACTAAAATGGCATAGCCACCTGATCTTACAGCTGGTTTGTATGTAGTCCTACTCTTAGATTTTCTTTTAGATGCTTTACTTGTTGACGGTACAGGATCACTCAGATTGTTCTGCAATTCAATATTTTCTTGGTCTTCTGCATTCATGTCCACATTGCTAGAGCTTTGCGAGTCTTTACTATGACATGGAGTAGGATTTGGTGAACTGTGTAAGCCAGAATCATCTCTTAGAGGGCTGTCTACTTCATAAGTTTCTGTATCTGAACCAGAAGAGCCATTTGTGAGTAAATTCTTATTATAATTATACACTTCCAAACGCTTATCTAAGTAGGCACACAGTTTTTTATCAAAGCCTTTTAGTATTGCGCATTCAGCACCAGTTTGCAGAGGTAATGGATACTTAGACAACGCCGTCAATGCTTCTTTCAAAACAGGCTCGAAGTTACTCCTTTTTTCAATAGCTTCTGAATACAGTTCCTGAAGCCAAGTGCTGAAAAGCGGATTCGGTTTGGCGTGTTTGAATGTGATCCTACTTCCTTCTGAAAACGCGCTCATTTTTAACTAAAAATACAGTCAAGTACTATAACTTTAAAGCGATCACAATCTTGTATCGATAACATGCAGTCTGCATAATACCGTTGTTGGACTTCTTGGACTTGAACAAGTTTTTTTTTCACAGTCAATTATTTCTCTCTATTTTAATTCCAGAAAAAAAAAAATTGTTGTTATACCGGACTTATCTCTGCCTACACCAGCAAAACAGAACAGAACAGAACAGAACAGAACGCTGCTGACAGCAGTGGCAGCGGCCGCAGCTGTCAATGTCATAGCTCAGCTTACAGGGATGATCGATGTTGAAAAATATCGACGACGACATCGATAGCTCAACATCGATGTTCGATGTTTATCGAGCACAAAACATCGATATCAGCTAACATCGATGTTATTTTTTTTCCAATAAATAAAACTACCATAAAAACACTTTTTTTTTTAACAGAACCGTTGAAATTGCACAGATATACGAATTTTGAATTTTGAGTTCAGAATTTGATAAATATTTTGAAAAACCATTCGTAGATTTTGATAACCTATGTGTCCGCGCGCGACCAAATTTCGATGATTGATAATGTATCCGTGACATCGATGTTACGATGTTTTATATAATGCAATATCGATGTTGAGACATCGATGTTTCTGCTTTCAACATCGATGATCATCGAACATCGATATTCATCGAGCATCCCTAGCTCAGCTTTAACCCGTAATCTGTGGCTTAATCTGTCAAATCAACAACAGCTGTCTGCTCTTTAGATATTTTCAAATACCTTCTAGGATTTTTTATGACTATTGAAATAGAAAAACATATAAGTTATAGTATACCACTTTTACAGGCCAAAAGTTGCTTTTAAACTTTTGAATCTAAATTACTTTTTTTTTCAAAGTTTTTACTATTTTTTACCTTGTTGAAGTACTATTAGTAATGCTGTTTTACATTTTTGCAACTTTTATAAGTATGCATGCTTAGCTTTTTGAATACCATCGATTTGACAATTTGACAGGCCGCCATTACCTTGCCCTTCTACTTCCCCTTCCCCCGGAACGCCATCGCCGTATGCCGTAAAGCCGTAATTGCCGTATTTTATTTTTATTTGCAATCGCGACATTCGCGTCATCGCATCACTAGTTCGTGTTCGTGGTTGTAAGCGTCGCGTCGCCAAATAAAAATGGTTTTCGATTTGCCTTCGTACTTGTGTTAATTTTTACGCTGTGTGATGTGAAACTCAAGTGGTTAAGTTTATTGTGACCGAAGTGTGAAGGAAACAAATGAAAAATGTCGCTCGAAATCCCCTTGGCGACTACTGACGAGGTGCATTGAATTGGCCACTTCAGTTTTGACGTTGCTTTTTTTGGGAAAATGGTGTTAATTCCTTTATTTGTGTGCAGGTGATAGAGTTAGATCCAGATCAGTTACCTTCTGGAGATGAAGTACTGAGTATATTACAGCAAGAGCGGTCCCAGCTCAGTGTTTGGATAAATGTCGCGGTATGTAAACTTAACCTCCAAATGTTGTCATGTAATCGGTCCGTTTTTACTTCTGTATATTTTCGTTAATCGTTTTTAAGTCTAGTGCTGCTATTTTTCCTGATAATTACTCGGAATTGAAGAAACTAAAAGTGTTAGTTATTGAAAACCCTGCAATTTTCTTACTAGGTCACGACCAACCGCGTCGTAATATCGGCTTAGAATAAATGCCAATTCAGCCTGTTTTGGATAGATTATTCATTAGTTATTTGTTGTGTTTTACTGACAACAGTTGTAGATGTATGGAACAAGTTATTTTGATAAATTTGGTTTATATCAGATATACATATATTTTTCCAAGATTCTAATTAATAAAATGTCCATTGTTGACATTAGCCAAAGCTTAGTGCACAGATTACTAAATAGTTACTACGTAACAGATACTTCACTAATTCGAAAATGTCCAATACCTACTGCTATATACTAGCCTACTCCGTCGCGGCAGCAACCACTGCATGCTAAAATGTGCCTAATTGCTCAAGCGTATAGTTGTAATTGCTTTGCATCACGCGATCCCGTTGCAATCGCAGGGCTGCCTCTTCGGTGAAATTAAATTAACGTAACTTTTTGTGTCTATGTTATTTAGAACTGTGAATACTGTGAAACTGTGAACTGTGAATCTGACTTATGTGGCAGTTTAAAATTGAATCGTTTATAAAATACATATTTTTATAAATTGGTGCTGACTGTACTATACATCTAGATGACACATAATTATAGACGTCATTGTGTAGGTAAAATAAAAAAAATCTTTAAAAGTTACATCTGTTTTATATTTTTTTATAAATTTCTTAACCTTTCTAAATTCCCGGTTATTCAATTTAAGTGTTGCTTTATTTACACCCATCTCCAGCACATTATGACACCACATGGCATTGTAGGAACGCGTACAAACGAATCGAACTATTAAAATTTGCACCGCACTGAATTTAGTCCGCCGGCGGACTGAGACCGCTCGGCCGGGCGGTAGGTAATTATAGCGCGCAAGTACATGGAGTGACGGAGGCCTGCTTAGTGGTTATAAATAAAAAGAAATTATCAACTTTTTTCTTTATCAGCTCGCATACTACAAGCAAAAGAAAATTGAAGACTTCCTTAAAATACTTGAAGCTTCACGTCAAGATGCTAACATTGACTACAGAGACTTTGAGCGAGACCAAATGCGTGGTTTGGACATGCTGGCCGCTTACTATGTTCAGGAGGCCAATAAGGAAAAGACCAAGGACAAAAAGAGGGACTTGTTCACCAAGGCCACTCTGCTATACACTATGGCTGATAAAATCATCATGTATGATCAAGTAAGTAGTCAAAGAGAAATATAAACACTTGTGGGGATTTTAGTGCTTTTTGTGGTGTCTAATTGGAACCTAATGCTCCTCAACATCATCTCAATTTCTTTTGAATAACCTAAATAGTGTAATTACCTAATTTTTATAGCCCTTTGGAAAAAAAAATGTGCAGTCCATACAGTCTCGTTTTAATGGCTTTAAATTATTCAGCTTAAAATTAAATTACAGATTTCATAAATATGTGGGGTCATAAAATTGGAATCTGAGTAATACATTGTTCTATCTTGATTGTTATGATTATTGTGATCAAATACTATTTTGTATTTTAACACCTTTTTAGAACCATTTGCTGGGCAGAGCATACTTTTGCCTTCTGGAAGGTGACAAAATGGAGCAAGCTGACACACAGTTTAACTTCGTACTCAATCAGTCCCCTAACAATGTACCGTCACTGCTTGGTAAAGCCTGCATAGCCTTCAATCGCAAAGACTACAGAGGGGCACTTGCATTCTATAAGAAAGCACTTCGGACGAATCCTGATAGCCCAGCTGCATTGAGGCTCGGCATGGGTCATTGTTTTATGAAGTTGAACAACCAGGAAAAAGCCAGGTAAGAAATTGAGTTCATATTGTTTAATACAACTTATTTTTAGTTACCAGTTCCCGCAGTGAGTGCATTTTAAGCTTGAATCGAAGAAATAAAATGTTATTTGGAATTGGGTATTTTCTTTTTCTTTTATCTGAACATTCTTGCTACAGTTTGCTACAGCTCATACAGTTTGCTATATTTAAAATTGACGAAATTAAAATTCAATTCTTTTTAAAACAAAACTAGACTATGAAAATCTTCCTTGACATGTGATTATCACCTGTTGTATGCAGTTTGGTACTTAATTTAAAACACAGAGTAAAAGAACTGAGCATCATTTTAAAACTATAAAATTAGTTTCATTACGGTCCAATGCTATAGCTATAATAAATTTTTTTTTCACACCAGTCAAGTAGCTGACCTAAATTTGTCCCTGAACATATTTACAAAAATTGCACAAGTGGATATATCTAATGTTGTCTTTTTTCAGAATGGCTTTCGAAAGAGCCCTTCAGTTGGATCCGCAATGTGTTGGGGCGTTAGTTGGCCTTTCAATATTGAAGTTGAACCTGCAGGAGAATGAGTCTAACAAAATGGCTGTCATAATGCTCTCTAAAGCCTACGCCATAGACCCTAAAAACCCTATGGTCTTGAATCATTTAGCTAATCATTTCTTCTTTAAGAAGGTAAGTTGAAACCCTTGTCAACAAATTTTGAAGAATAAAAGACTGAAATAGAAAACAATTCAATTTTTGAACCAGGGTTTTTTGTGATGTGATGTGTAAATGAAATAAAGTTATCTTTTTAATATGAAACTACCGTGAGACTCACTCATAGTGAAATAACGGAACTACTCACGTATGAGTGCGCGTCTGTCCGCTGCCGTGGCACGTAGCTCCAGATGATGGGTCAGGGATTGACCCGAAACATGTCGAGCTAATCTCGGTATAAAATACGTGAGTAGTTCCGTTATTTCACTATAAAGTTATCTTCTTTAACTTTAACTTTATGAAGTGCTACAGATTAGCCCAAAACATGTAGAGCTAAACTCTGTATAAATGATGAATCAAAAATCATTCTACATTCACATGAATTCTCAATGAGACTGGTCATTAGAAATTCTCAAACTTTCCTCTATTCATCACAAGAGTCTGACTGCAAAAGCACGACTAACAAATTTGTACAGCTGTTTTTTTAGATTCCCGTGTGGTGCCGGCATGGTGCCGGGTTAGAATAGCACCTCCCCCTTTCTTCCCGTGGGTGTCGTAAGAGTCGACTCTGGGAACAGTAAAGGGTTAGTGTATTGTGGGCGATGGGCTAGCAACCTGTCACTGCAATATCATGTTTAACCATCTGGTTTCCCTGAAATTGCTAAACGTGGCACTGGATTTTTGAATTCACGTGCTCTGCCTACCCCTCTTGGGAATACAGGCGTGAGAATATGTATGTATGTATGTATGTATGTTTTTTTAGATAACAAATAATCCCTCCATTCCCAGGACTACAGCAAAGTACAGCACTTGGCACTCCATGCGTTTCACAACACCGAGAACGAAGCGATGCGCGCCGAGTCCTGCCATCACCTGGCGAGAGCCTTCCACGCTCAAGGGGACTGCGACCAAGCGTTCCAGTACTACTACCAGGCCACCCAGTTCGCTCCGGCCAACTTCGTGCTGCCACATTATGGGCTCGGACAGATGTATATTTACAGAGGTGACACGGAGAATGTAAGTTAGACCTCTTGTTGTCGGACGTGCGATTTGGTAGCTTGACAGTCTGAAGGATGGGTATGTAACGATGAAAAATGATTCACTAGAATGGATCCTTAACTTGTTACATTAAACTACAGTAAGAGCCACTCATAGTGAAATAAAACAGATATATTCACGTTTTTACGTGTCCTAGTTCATGCGTAGCCGCTATGGCGCGTTGCTCTCGATTTTGGATCACGAATTGGCTCGAAACATGTTGGGCTAATCGTACGTATAAAAACAATCCACCATAAACTTCTTCTTATTATTAATGTGAGTGAAGCGAGAGAAGTATGTCAGAATAGAAGCGAATGGCGCTCTGTTGTCTCTGTCTACCCCGCAGGGAATAAGGCGTGACGGTTATGTATGTATGTATGCATAAACTTCTTCATCTTCTAACAAGAGATAAAACGGTAAATCTCAATAACAATTTGTAAAGATATCTTGTCGCACGGAAACTGGGAACCAGCTGATCACGGGTGTTGCAATATGCAGTCGATAGAATTAGTAACAACGGCCAATAAATTAATATGGCTATTGAATTTAGCAAGTATTATAAGATTTTTAAGTTATATAAGAGTATCATGTTTTGCAGGCAGCGCAATGCTTCGAGAAAGTTCTCAAAGCGCAGCCCGGTAACTACGAAACTATGAAGATATTAGGCTCTCTATACGCTAATTCTAATTCGCAATCGAAGAGAGATATTGCCCGGCAACATCTAAAGAAGGTCACGGAACAGTTCCCAGATGATGTTGAAGCCTGGATAGAGCTAGCCCAAATATTGGAACAGAACGATTTACAGGTATGTTTTAGTATGTTTCTGTATATCAATACAACTTTATTCAAGCAACGACAATTTCACTACGGTTTTTTTGTTTCGCAGGGGTCCCTAAATGCTTATAGTACTGCTATGAAAATTCTTAAAGATAAAGTGAATGCAGATATTCCCGCTGAAATTCTGAATAATGTAGCTGCACTACACTACCGATTGGGGAACCTCAACGAAGCCAAAACTTTCCTTGAAGAAGCCCTGGAAAGGTAACATTTTTATCTACAACAAACCTTGAAATTCCGTTCAATCACTCTTTACATTCAGATCCGAACATATTTTTAGCTCAATAGCATTCATTCTCAGTCACAGACTCGCTCACTGCTGTTGTTTGCTTGCTCGCTCTCATAACTAGATTGTATAGTCCTTCTCACTCTTTCGTAGGATCAATGCACAGATCTCCTTGGAATGAAGAGTCCATTCCTAGACGCACGAGGTTGTCGGATTTTAGTGTAGCTTTGAACTAAACACTTTATTTGTTCTTATTTCAGAGAAAAAGCAGACGCGGAAACTCTAGACGCCCAGTATTACAATTCCATTGCGGTGACGACTACGTACAATCTGGCGAGGCTGAACGAGGCCCTATGTATTTACAACAAGGCTGAGAAACTGTATAAGGACATTTTGAAGGAGCACCCCAATTATATTGATTGCTATTTGAGGTAAGAACATAAGACCTGCCTTTATAAAAGTGTGTCGCTCTCACGTATAAAATTAGCTTTTACTCCTGAGATTTATCTTTAAGTAAGTTAGAATTGTTGTAGTTAGAAATTAATTAATTTATGACTAATTTTCTAATCCTAAGCATAATGTGAGACCTGTATTAGCAAGTAATACAAATTGTGTATCGCACGACCTACACTGGGCCAGTCCAGATTGCTACCACCATTTTATCCTTATATTATGTGCCTGTTTTGCTCCAGCGCGGAGGATAAGGGAGCTGGAAAATTACTCTCACAAGCTACATTACTGTTTGATTTCTGTGTTGATAAACCATCTGCAATCTATCTGGCATAGTGGAAGTCTATGGCCAAGCATAATCACTTACCGTTTGTTCTCACAGATTAGGTTGTATGGCCCGAGACAAGGGGCAGATCTACGAGGCGTCGGATTGGTTCAAAGAGGCCCTGAAGGTGAACACGGAGCACCCGGACACGTGGTCGTTGCTAGGCAACCTCCACTTGGCGCAACAAGAGTGGGGCCCCGGACAGAAGAAATTTGAGAGGATATTACAGAACCCCTCCAACGCTAGTGACGCGTATTCTACTATTGCTTTGGGTAAAGTACACTTACATACATAGGGGAAGGTGGTCACCATTCGTACGCGGGGCACATACGTACAGGTAATCTAACAGAAAAACTAAGCGGCACACAAGCACGCCTTTCCTTGTGTGCATAGACATACCAGCCACCATGTTGCTAGCGGAGTGTCGCGCCAGTCGCACTAATTTGTATCAGCTGACAAAACATAACGTGTTTTCGCGCGTGGTGAGTAAATTTCTTAACTGAGTTTAATTCGTCATTGTAAGTATAAATGCTATGTTTGTGACAATATGGTAGCGATTAATTAATGTTAACTTTGTTAGTTTTGACCTTCAATTGTTATATTTTTCAAACTAAAATAGATTTTTTTTAAAGTTGTATTTTAATTTTTGTGCAAGGCATGGGGTGCATTCGGACAGGCAGACAGGGGGCACATTCGTACGCCCTTATCCTTTATTTGCCGCGACTAAAAATTTTTAGTCTTAATAATTTGAATATAGCATTTCATTTAGCTTTTAATACATATTCATTCACTCATATAGTATACCAATACACCCGAAAAAGCCGAACTAGAAGAAAGACACAGACAGAAAAAAAAATAAAAAATTGAACAGGAAAGGAAAGCCAGAGCCAAAGCAATCAAACCTGGTTTGAAGGAACTTAATCAAGGCAAAGGAATACATATATATTTTTGTAATAATTCATAAAATAATTATGACTTAAAGATCTATTGTTTACTGTTCGAATGTACCCCATAAGTGGGGCACATTCGTACAAATATCATATCGTAGGAAAAAGGCTATAATCTTTTTAACCTTTTGACATAATAGTTTCTGAATTTTTCGTATTAAACTACAATATATTTGTGACACTCGGGTATATAATCTATCTAAATTTGACAATAAATCTTACAGTTAAAAAATAAATCACGCACAACACTAGGGTGACGGCACCAGTTATGGACGGTTTAAGCTGACAAGCACAAGTGATGGACACTTTATTCATAATTTAAAGACCATAGAGTTGTGAATTGATTGTTGTAAAACAAATGACTTTTCCTTAGTGGGTAGTAAATAAGAGTCATTGTCCATTACTGGTTCTATGTCCATTACTGGTCCGGTCACCCTACATAGACAAAGCCTTGAGTATTTTTTTTAGGTTTTATGTTGGATGGTATACCTAATAGTGACAGGTTGCTAGCCTGTCGCCTAAAACACACCTTAATCTAGAAGGCGATAGAACGTGGAATAGTTATGGTTGGCTTTGTCTATGTGACGGTTTTGGCTTACCCCGTCTACACAGATACACAGTCGTGATATTTATGCAGTTAACACTGTAGCATTTTGCAGTTAACTAAATTATGTATTTATTAAATTTATTTTCATCAGGTAACGTGTGGCTTCAAACTCTGCATCAGCCTTCCAGAGAAAAGGAACGAGAGAAACGGCATCAAGAGCGCGCGAAGGATATGTACAATAGAGTGTTAAAGGTTGACTCGAAGAACATCTGGGCAGCGAACGGCATTGGATGCGTTCTTGCTCATAAGGTAAATTATAATACTTTCTAAGCAAATATAAAAATAATGTGACTAATTAATTTTGGTCTATACATACTATTTTTGTACTTAGGGTTGCGTGAACGAGGCCCGAGACATTTTCGCACAAGTTCGCGAAGCGACGGCGGACTTTCCCGATGTGTGGATGAACATTGCTCACATATACGTCGAACAGAAACAGCACTTAAATGCTATACTTATGGTGAGTGATTACTACGTTAGCAAGATTATGAGCCCTAAAAGTAATCCTTGTGGAACCTTCAATATTTACTGCTGGTTACTACTTCGGCTTCGGCTTCGGCCACCTTCGGCCAAAAAATCCACCTTCGGCCAAACCTTCGGCTTCGGCCAAAATTTGGCCGAAGCTTTGGCCGAAGCCGAAGGTTTGCAAATTGTGATTTGAAATTGAACGAACGATGCCAGAGCGAGACGGATAGTGCGCAGCGCTTAGCAGAACAGCGTTTCGCCGACCCGATCGCATTGCTTGCAGTTAATCTTATAAATAACTGACAAAACATAACATGACAACATAGTCACACTTGATTTCGAAGCGAAAACTGCAGAAAATTTACTGCTGTTTTTTTTACTATTAGCAAATTCTCTCATTACTTTGGGTCAACACACCTTCGGCTTCGGCTTCGGCTTCGGCCGAAGGTTTTCATGAAAGCCGATTAATCGGCTTCGGCTTCGGTTTCGGCCAAAATTGTACCTTCGGTCGGACACTATTAGTTAGGTAAAATTTTTAGATGTTTCTAAACAATGAACCCAGCAATTTTAGGATAATTATTTAGTGTATTACATGAGAGAAATGTTAAAATTTACGACCATTATTCGCTGCTCCACACTATCAAAAGCTTTGATAAAATCTGAAAAAAAAGTTTGTTTCCACTTCTAACTTGTTTTTTTGTTATCAGAGCTTACTCCCGACCCGAGCTTGGGGAGGCCCGGTAGTTATGTTTATGTGGGACTTACCGGTCAACTAACCAATCGATCGATTGCCGGTCGATGGCACCGCTCGACGTTGATCGATCAACCCTGCAAATATTCCATTCTACTACTTCATTCTATTATCGATCCATGCCGTCGATCGTTGGTCGCTCGATTGATCTGGTAACATCTTTTTTTGCGGTTTGAATAATGAGAATACAGGCGTGAGAATATGTATGTATGTATGTATGTGAAAAATGCTTTGGCGCATGCGACCGCACCGCACCGTCACGGAGTTATGTGGGACTCGCTATCCCTCCCTCTTCCAGAGTGGTAGAGGAAGGTAGGAATTTCCACTAAAAACCAATCGGTGTCCCCTCAGCCGTTTGTGAAAGTCTGGTACTAACCTAAGCCTAAAAATGCACATACCTGTAGCTTGCACACGTATGTCAAATTTGTATGTAGGCTGACACAAATGTGCTAGCTATAGGCACGTGTATTCCAAGCCTAACGGCAAAGTTACACTATCTCTTTATATTCCAGTACGAGAACTGCATCCGTAAATTCCGCATGCACCACGACGTGGAATGGCTCACTTGGTTAGCCCGAGCCCATGGTCTCGCCGGCCGGCCTTCCGCCGCGAGAGCCGCGTTACTACGCGCGAGAAGAGTCGCGCCTCACGACGCAGCGCTTCAGTATAATGTGGCGCTAACGTTGCGACGTTTGGCCGCGCACGTGCTTAAAGATGAGCGTTCTTCGCTGGACGTGGTTCTTCGAGCTGTTCATGAGCTGCAGGTGTCGCACAAGTGAGTGGCCCATAGTGATACGGTTCGAGTACACAATAAATAGTGGTGGTTCAGAGTTGTAGTCACTGTGGAAAGATCTGTCCGTGACACTTCTACTTAGGTTTTTGTATTGAGTCATTAGAACGATTGTCTTCCGAATTTGAGTCACATTTTTTATTAGCTTTCATTTATCTACTTGATAACAGTCCCCGGCATTTAATTCGGCAAGATTTTAAGTAGTTCGTATAAGTTCACGCGTGAATTTGCCTCCACTACTACAAAACTTCGCTAAGATAGTTGCTATAGATTGTGCAAGCTACCGATCCATCTGTCTCACCAAATCACCAATATCAATTTAACAGACTTATGACCAGCTTCGATTTACATCATGTTAACACAGAGCATCCAAAGGATATTTAATTTGACTCACGAATTAAGTTCACCACTTTCGCTGATCCTTACGCCATCTCATCCCCCTCTATCCCCCAGGTACTTCCAACGCCTGGCCTCAACGGAAAGCGGCGAAGGGGCCGAACGTGCTCGCTACGAGCCCGCCGCGGCCGGGGCCGAGGCCCGCACCTGCGCCGACCTGCTGTCGCAAGCACAGTGGCACGTGGCGCGCGCGCGGAGACAACACGACGAGGAGGTCACGCTCAGGGACCGCCAGCGCGAGCAGCGGGACGCCTTCCGCAAGCAGCAGGTGGACACTTGATACCATTCACTTCGTCAATCCCACTCCCTGATACCATTGAAGTACCTACTACGTACAAAGCTTCGTGGTTCCTACTCCCTGAAATTACCTTATCATCATTTCAGCCATAAGACGTCTACTGCTGAACATAGGCCTCCTCTTTAGACTTCCATAAGTACCTGTTGGAAGCGACCTGCGTTCAGCGTTTTCCAGCGACCATTATTAGGTCGTCTGTCCATCTTGTAGGTGGACATCTTACGCTGAGCTTGCTGGTCAGTTTCCTCCTGTAAGAACCTACTGCGTACAAAGAAATGACACAAACTGACAATCGATACCTCGCGCGTGGTGCTGTGGTAACCCTACTGCCTCTAAATCCTACCTCTCTTCTAAAATTCTGACTCTAACCCTCAATTTACAGGAAGAAGAACGTCGCCGGCGCGCAGAACAACACCAGAAGAGCACAGTGGAGCAATTGCAGAAGCGTCAAGAGTACAAGGAGAAGACGAAGAACGCTATGCTCTTCGCAGATATGCCGCTTGAGAACAAGTCCAAAGGCTCGCGCCGGAGGAAGGACGAATACGTGTCGGACTCTGGCAGCGGCAGCGACCGCCCTACCGACGAGAAGTTAGTACGGCTTTGTGTGATTTTTTTAGTGCTAAAAATAGTCTGAGACATGTTGAGTATCAATTATTATAAGACGGAAACATACGTGTTGTGGCGTGTTGTGAAGCGGTTTCAAACATTTACGTAAATCGTTGCGACAACACACGACATGCGAATAAGCCCCTAACCATATTTATTTAATGTATGAAATCGATGTTTCTGGCGCATCATGATAATGCTATTCGTCACGATAATTCATCATTGAAAGTCTTGAAAAATGTGTAAAATATTTCTTCGAAAATCATTCTTTAAGGGGGTAAAAGCGGGACTCGAAAGTTAGTACGAAATATATATTTCGAAAGTGCCTGTACTTAGTGTACTTCAACATTTAAACGTGGACTCTCTTATACTTTCAGACGAGAGAAGAAGAAACGCAAGGAGAAAGGCGAGAAGAAAGGCAAGAAACGGCGCGAGCGCGGCTCGGGCTCCGACAGCGACCGCCCCGCCGCCAAGCGCGGGCGCAAGAAGGTAAGTGCCGTAGCATCGGCATCTAACTTGGCAAAGTTCGAAGTACTGGATGTAAGATCGCGTATTTCTTTACCACGAAAAAAGCGGTGAGCGATCTTACCCAACACTGCTTAAAACCAGGGGCGTAGGTACCGCCGTATCTGCCGTATCAATTATACAGGGCCCCCAAACTGTTAAGGAAAAATAATTTTAAACAAAAAAAAACCGACTTCAATTCTATACTAATATAATAAAGCTGAAGAGTTTGTTTGTTTGTTTGAACGCGCTAATCTCAGAAACTACTGGTGCGAATTGAAAAATATTTTTTGTGTTGGATAGACCATTTATCAAGGAAGGCTTTAAGCTATATAACATCACGCTGCGACCAAAAGGACCGAAGAAACAGTGGAAAATGTAGGAAAAACGGGGGAAATTTGTCACTATTCCACGCGGACGGAGTCGCGGGCACAACTAGTTAGCAATATTTTGAAAGTATTCTGTTTACTGAATGTAAAATCTTGACTTCATTAACAAATTACCGAAAACGCCGTACATCTCCATATAAAATTTGAAGAGTTCCCTCGATTTCTCCAAGATTCCACCATCAGATCCTGGTGTCGTGCAAATGGGACCAATTTCGAGTTATACCCTTTCGATTAAAAAAAAAATTTTGAAAATCGGTCCACGGGTTTTCGAGTTATCGAGTAACATACACACAAAAAAAAAATAAAAAAAAAAAAAATAAAAAAAAAAAAAAAAAAATTAGGTCGAATTGAGAACCTCCTCCTTTTTGAAGTCGGTTAAAAATTAAAATTAAAATTTCTTTCCTTTGAAAAAAATCTTCTCCCCCCTCCCCATAAAGGGCCCCCATACATTTTTTTATACGGGGCCCCGCTAATGCACGCTACGCCACTGCTGAAAACCTTACCAATGATACAATTATGTAATACGATGGTAATAATGATGGTAATTACGCGATAGTACTAATGGATGATTATCAATGATCACATATCGCTGCTTATCGTGAATATCGGCCCAATTCAAATTGAAAAGTAGATGAATATTAGACCTTAATGGTCAACTTTTGCAATTTAAAGTTCAACAAGGTATTATTTTGGATTGTGACGTTATTCATGATAAGCAGCGATATGTTTTACATACATAAGGTAAACGTCCGAGTGTTCAACACCTTATCAGAAAATATTTCATTTGCGTCGCAATATTATGTTTTTTTGTCAACGGAAAACCGTTGAAGGTGTTTTTGTAGATGTCATTGACTCATGATATCAAATAATCTCAAAATTAATATCAATGTTAATAGTATATTTTGGTTACATCGCAACTCTGTCCTATGTTTAAATAAGTATAATTTACTGACTGAACGCTCATTTTAAGCAACTTCAAAAAAGGAGGTTCCCAATTCCGCTGTTCTCAATTGTTTTTTAACTCTTCAATTCCAGAAGGAAAAAGCAGGCCGCAAAGACAAAGCCAAGGCGGCTGACGAGAAGCTCAGCGCCAAGCAGCGGCTCAAGATCGTCTCCAAGGAGACCATCTCCACCTCGGAGTCGGACTCGGACGCCGGCCGCCGCAGCCGCAGCCGGAGCCGGAGCCCGCCTGCCAAGGGACGGAAGCGCATCATGTCCAACAGCGACAGCGACAGGTCTGTACTTCACTTACTAATAGGCTTAGCACAACACATTCCAGTCGCGTCGCGCGCGGGATAATCAACCTGTCACTTTCTGACGTCTCTAATTAGACTGTGACAGGTATAGTCTATCTCGCGCGTATATCTACTCGCGTCCTGTCGTGCTAAGGCGACGGGGATGTTGCGGATGCTTTTTTTTTCACATGACTGCAGATTTTAAGAGGCCCACATCCGTAGATGCGGATCTGTACAAAAAGAACTCGAGTGTTGGTTTCGTAGAGTAAAAATATAAACTACTGGGCTTCAAATCTCACGATCATGACAAAATAATGTCAAATTCGATGTGGATGTTCCGCATATGCGGATGCGGATGCGAATATTCGCAACGTCCATGTGCGGAACATCCAAATTTGCATCCGTATCCGCATAAATCGATGCGGAGTTGATGCCGGCAAGGGATGGAAGCGCATCATGTCGAATAGCGATAGCTGTCGCTATAAGGGTCTGTAGTATAAGGAGAGTAGCTTTAAGATCGTCTCCAAGGAGACAATCTCCACGTCGGAGTCGGACTCGGACGCCGGCCGCCGAAGCCGAAGCCCGCCCGCCAAGGGACGGAAGCGCAGGTCTGTACTTTAAGGAGCTTTAGGCTGCCGGTCCAATGGAGAGGAGCGAGGCAGCGGAGCGGTGAGCGAGATAAAAATTCACCAATAGAATTGCATGCACTGAAGGGGAGCGGAGATTTTATGTAATTCTATTGGTAGATTTTTAACTCGCTCGCCGCTCCGCTGCCTCGCTCCGCTCCAAAGGATAGGCAGCCTTAAGAGCACTTTAATTGAGGTACCAAGCCCGTACCAGATAGTTTGTAATTCTAAACTTGCCATAATTACTATTTATATCAATTAAAACAAACGCATAGAATTCTGTATTGAAATGTATGTTCCAGCCGACTTATTTATGTTATGATATAGGTATATCAATCACGTGTTTTCGTGTCTCGTCGTGTTCCGGTATTCTCACAACAATCTCCTACACAATAACAATAACATGTAATGCACCAAAAGCTGTTTAGCTAGAAATTCTGTCCATACCTTTGAGTTTCATATATTGTTCATTTCTCCTCCACAGGTCTCGCTCAAAGAGCCGTTCCAAATCCGGCAGCCGGTCGCGTTCCGGTTCCGCCAAGAGCCGGTCCCGATCGAAGAGTGGCTCCCGCTCCAAGAGCAGGTCTCGTTCGAAGAGCGGCTCGCGGTCGAAGAGTCGATCACGGTCGAAGAGTCGATCCCGGTCGAAGAGTCGCTCGCGGTCGAAGAGTCGGTCGAGATCGAAGAGCGGTTCCCGGTCGAAGAGTCGGTCGAGGTCGAAGAGTCGATCGAGGTCCAAGTCCAAGAGTGTGTCGAGATCGCGGTCCAGGTAACGCTTTTATTAATTTATTTTACGCGAGAAATGTCACTCCTGCAACATAATGATTTAATCTACTTGCTGTCACTATCACTAGGACGTGTGAAATTTGCAGATAATTTTGTAAGACGACGGGGAACGTGAAAAAATACATTAGCGAAAAATATTTGCCACGAACTTAAACATTGTATAATCTGGGAATAAACATCATTTAATTACAAGTTAGAAATGAATAACAAATGACGTATCCACAAAGTTGAGTTCACGCACACAAATGTCCTGTAATGATAGTGATATTGACTTTCACTCGTTCAATTCACTCACTTAAACTCTCGTGGCACTAGGTATACCTAATTTGCTGCCAGAAGCGACTGTGCTTCCTTTACTCACTCATGCCAATCGTTCTTCACAGATCAAAAAGCAAGTCCCGTTCGAAGAGTCGTTCCCGGTCGAAGAGTCGGTCGCGGTCGAAGAGTCGGTCGCGGTCGAAGAGTGGCTCCCGGTCGAAGAGTCGGTCGAGATCGAAGAGCGGCTCCCGCAGTCGTTCAGGTTCCAGATCCCGGTCGGGCTCACGCAACTCCCGTCCCGACACACCCGTATCCCGGAAATCCGTGTCAGCCAGCGAAGACGAGAATTAGTATAGGTATAGATTTCATCACATTTTTGACAAGGTTTTGGTTTGGTTACGTAAGCTGCATCGTCAAAGAGTACTTCGGTTAGTTTCCAAAGTAAACGTCATATAATATCGCCTATAAGTACAGGTAGAGAACCTAAATTAAGTGCCCGTACTTTTCAAGGCTAGTCCTACTCCAGACTATTCCAGTCGATCATTATTTCCTGGTAGAATAATCTGAAATGGGTTTTTCTCAGTTTTTTACTAAAGCTTATTTTCAAAGAAGCATTTTCTCCCAATTAGAATCGACACAGAAACGGTGTCGACGCAGCTCCGCTCACACGGGGCTCCTATGCCCACGTTATTTTGACAAGTTGATACTTACGTTTCTGTGTTGATTCAAGTTAGAAAAAATAATTCTGTGAATAGATGGTTCAGTAAAAAACTCCAAATAAAAAACTGGGAAATATTAATGAATGACTAGGAAATAAGGCTTTTGGGGAAATTATGTAACAGGAACAAGTAGAATGTGTTATTTTCGTTAGTAACGGTACTTTTGTCGTTGTCATCTATTTGTGAAGCTTGAAGATGTAACTAATGCTAAAATCAAAAGATTACGATATTGTGAGAGTTGCGCAACTGAATAAAATACCTTGTCTTATGACCTGCTAGTGATGTGTGTAAATAATAAAACTAGGCATCGATCTAGTACCTTTTTAAATATAGCGTTTTCAACACGCGCGACTGCGTTTGGTATAACGTTCAGAATGTATAATTTAATTTGTTCAACTAGTTTGTAAATTTTTGTTTATGATGCTCATTTGATTCTGTTGTCTAAAGTAAATATTTACTTTTTTTGTAGTAATTATCAAATTATATCTCTTTCTAGCAGTAGCATTAAACTTAGCTCATTGAAGTTTTAATGAGATGTCAATTACTTTCCTTGCATGATCTAAACTATGAACTGCCTACCAATTCCATTGCGCCATTTTTAGCACCAAATGACCATTGTATTAAACATCTATCTGCTTTAATACACAGTATTGTGCAATATAGAAGTGATAAAATGTAAAGCATTTTTTACTTTAGGTGACAAACTAAAATGTATAATAAACGGATGTTATACCAAACGATAAATATGTTATTTTATTTCCTCTTAACGTTATACCTGTTCATTAGTTAATTTCGTGTTATTATAGATTTGAATTAATCTCGTTTTCAGAGTTTTGAGCTATCAAATTTTAAACTTGTGCATTTTATTACATTAACAAATTGGATACTGACCTAGTGACCTAGTAAAAAATGGCAGTCATTCGAGAAAAACTGAGAAATCAGTAATATTTAACACAATAGGGTAACATATTCTCTGTACCTCAGAAATTATCTGATAATTCAATTCAATGAATTAGTTTAATCCTTGTACTCTCTTCAGTATGTAAACAAAATAAATTAATACACAGGTCTGCAAGCAAGTCTGATTGGTTATTAGTGACCCATATGTGGGCACAGATCTATGAAGTTACGACATGACGCTGTGATTATGGGGCACAGGACTGTATGTTAGAGACACGCGATGATAAGATTTTGTCTCGGAAATGACGATCTTATAGAACAATCGACGAGTAATGATCCCTGGGACACTGACAATAATAATCACGATACAACCTTGTAGCGGCGTCACCGTTACATTGAAATCGAACCGTAGGCGTTTAAAAATTACGTTTATTTATTTTAGGTAGATTTATTTCATTACAATGATATTTCGATGGAATTATAACAATTCTTAACATTTACAAGGAATTATCTCAACCAGAATTTACGTTTACGTCTTGCAAAAGTTACTTCGTTTGGAAGACATCGACTAATGTGGAAAAATATCGATAAAAAAATGTCGATAAAAATGTCGATAAGTTGAAAAGAATGTACACAAAATACACTAAAGTAGTACACTTTCCGTCTTCGATTTATAATCATTTAAGTTGTCTGCAATGCGAAATGCCGAAAAGACTACGTAAAACTGTACTCAACAGTGAAACGCTGGAGTTTGTGGTGCGCTTGCGAGATCATTTTGCTCGCGAGCAACAAAATGGTGGACCTTTGTTGCCAATTGAGAACGTACGCGACCGTGTTGCTGATGCTCTGGGAATCGGAAAGGCTACCCCAGCCCGCCTATACAGGTGGGAGATCGTCCAATCCCCACTCTGCTCTTGCGAATTAGAGGAAGGCACCGCAGAACATATATTTTTCAACTGACCGCTTAGAACAAGTTACTTGTACAACGTTCTGCCCTCTGATATCCCCAAACCTATTAATCTTAAAACCCTCCTATTTTTATCATCCACTAACAAAAAAATACCCCCATTTTGGAACATTTCGGTTAAACTGGTCAAACACGTTTAACGTTATGCTGCTGTCAGGAGTCATTGGCAGAAATGATTGCTACCCTAAAAGCGACTCGTGTTGCCATACACAAAAGTTGAAGTTCAAAGTTCACAAAATATATATTTTACATAAGAAGGCCTGTACCGAAAAGTTTTTTTACAAAGTATATTGACGATATTTAATGAAACTCCAATGAATAACAAAGACATCCACCATTTTTCCTACCGCCGCAAAACTTAAACTGAGATTTTTGAGATAATTTCGCAAAACAGTTTATCTCCTCATTATTTTATCGCCCTGCATTTTTAATAATAACCGTACTCAAACTGATTTGACTATGCCAATAGATGCACAAAGATATCATAAATAGAGGGATTTTAACAAAAATTTAAAACAGTTACCGGCCAAATTTTTGCTGGTAATAATAAGGATTTTGTAAAAAAACTTTTCGGTACGGTACGGGCCTTACATAAATGACCTGATTCACAAAACGAAAGTTTGTTTACTGGGTAAAATTATACGATAAGGAAATGAAATGGGTCCATTTCTATTTTTGGAAAATTTAGGTTTTTTTAGTTTTTAATTTATGCCAAAAAAATTAAATCACTTCAACGACAACATAACAAAACTCCTTCGTCTTTAATAAAGTTAAGTTCCATCGACACGCCCCATCACTAACGTGAACTGTCATGGCTCATGTCAGGGATCATGTCTCGCCGATTGTCCTATAGATATTCAATTCAGTTATAGAAAATGTAGAGTATAATATTGCCGAGGATCTTATTCTTTGTTAATATAGCTGTCTTCTAAATTACAGCTCTGTTAATACGAATTATGTTTACATATCAACTAAACTAAAACATGTTACCATATTACCGCTGCTTTTTCTTCAATCGCCAATGACATTGTTGCAAATCAATACCTGGTATTTTCAAACACGCTGACCTTTAGTTAATATTAACTAAGTATATATAATATATATAATTAAATATTATTTTAAGTACTGAAGTAAAAATACTCCGTCTTTCCTATGATAAGATGGCTTCAGTCAATTTTTCAACAGCGTACATCAAGTTGCGATCCGTTTTCACATAGGAGTTATCAGAGTAATTTTATTAGTCTCTCGATTGTGACAGCGTGTTAAATATTTATAAAATAAAATATATTTCGCAAACACTTGTTTTTTTTATCAATAGCTGAGCTTGTTGTGAACGGAGTAAATATCATGTCTTGTGGTTGATTGAATAGGTTATTACATAAATTAAAATGAAAGCACATCTCATGAAAATGTTGTATATTTATCTAATTTTAAAATACATATTAGATAATTTGCTCTCAAGACACGCATTATCTGTAATAGATATTTATAGATCAGCTTCAGTTATAAATAACGTACATAACATTTTAGCTTAACAAATGAGTACACCAGAAAACACAACCTCTAAACTTCTGAAGGAATACGAGTTTCTTATATTGCTAAAATAATTTCAAATGCCGACTAAAGAGCCGCTATTTATTTAGGTAATATTTGATCTAATGGACTATTAAAATGTTCATTAAATGCACATTTAAAATCTTATCATTAATAATTGAGCGTCACACGTAACACGACTAAAACTCTTTAGACTAAAACATGAACTGTTCAGACTAGAATCGATTAGTATTCGGACAATTATTCGCCCGTTTCAATCGTCTACAATCTCCGACTGTATACGGGCTTCAATTCTCACAACAAAAACAAATTGCCGTATTGAATGCAAATTATACATTTTGTTTACATTTCTTATGTCTTGGAAAACGATTGAAACGGCGAACATTGTCCCACAATCCCGACTAGATTCCACAAAATAATATCAATAAATTCTCAATAAAAGCAACTAGTCTCATAAAAAATTTCATTTGAAAACATTAAAAATAAAATCACAGCTGAAAGTACATTATTCTATCGTTCGAGTAAACCGTTACCACTATAAAACCCTACGTGTTCTATTACTCTTATTCAATCCCAATACATTTCTCTCATTTAAAAACTAATTTAAAATACATTACAAATACGTAATTCTAAATCGCAATATTGGAATAAAAAATCGAGTAAAAATTCAAGAAAGTATTATGGCAGTTTTCGTTTATATACTTTAATATTTCTTTTAACTATTATAATAAGTATGGTCTCTTATTGCTTCGTCTATATTTAATTGGTGTGTTATGAGAGGTGTTTTACTTGACTAGATAATTTCCGTTAAGCGTATTCTACAGTAGTATGACAGAACTTCGTTATTATTGACTATTTATTGCTGGAAAGGGCAGCGATGGCTTGTATGGATCCACCTTACAAGTCTTGGGAAAGGAATCCAAAAGACTGCAAAGAGGAGTGTTGTTGACGCCATCACAGATTTTACTGCCCAACAGAAATATTTGCGTGTCGTGCGCGCCATCTTTTTCTAAACACCACTTTATAAGTCGACGCATGTAAAAGAACACTGGACGACTAATGAAACGGATACGTTTGCGCATCTGGTATAGTGAACTAACGAATGCCGTGGCGCGCTGGCCTCTCGTTTACCCCACAACTGACCACCAGTTTGGTCTGTATTTCGCTCCTTGCGCAAGTAATAGCCTAAAGCTCTTTTAACTTTAACGTGCGTCTAGTATATGGAACAAAGGTAAAACTCACGCATAGTGAATTAAAACGGACACGTAGTGACCGTCTAACAGCTGCTGCCGTGCCGCGTTGCTCCTGATAATGGGTTACAAACTGTTTCAAGCTCTGGATATGAAGACGTGGGTAAATTTTCATGGGTTTATTTTTTTGTGGTAAAATAGGCGCGCACTTCTAAAAGACTACAATCCAAGGGTGTATGAGCGTAATAAGAAAGCGCCTGTAACGATTACTGACTATGGTTACCGTAATAACGTCTCTTACAACTTAACTCTTTAGCATGTCCCTAAAACTAACTGCTATGTTGATATCTGATCTACCAAGTAAGTGATGTGTGGTGAGGGTAGTATAATTATGATAAGGTGATGTTCATGTGACTAATATGTCGTGCTAAATCATTAGAACTACATGCACGATGCGCTATGACTACTGAAATGATCTTCGTCTTTACTTCGATCGACTTCCAACCCATGTTTTCGTTTAGCACACAAATAGACCTCTCGGAAACTTCACGTTAGTTTCTGTTAACTTAATGAAATATCTGGCTGCTTTTAATATTGTCAAAAAGTAATATGACACCCTTAAAGTATGTCCCATCAAGTTTGGGAATTTTAGTGATCCCATCTCCAACAAGCTACACACTTTACTATGAAAGGTTTTTTTCGAATGTCAGAAATCACCACCCTTTTCCTTGAATGTGACATACTTTATGGCCCATAAAGGTGATATCAAACGGTTTCACTGAATGTTCACAGGAGTGATTGCTTCTTTTTCCTTTCATTTCACCACTCTTTTCTGTTAATTTTTCGTTCATTCGGAGCGAGAGTGAATCATGCCGAATTGTTTCACTCCGTGTTCCGAGGTGTCATTTAGAATGAACGAAAGATGAAAAGTGACCAAAAATTTACCGCCTGATATCACCTTACATCGCTAACAGTCACTGACAATAATTATTATGCGTAGATAAATCCTTTCAATCAATTCTGTATACAACCAATTTCCCAGCTAAACTCCGAATTAAATAAAAAATATCCTTTTTTGTGTTCATGCTTATAAGAATTTAGGAACAACGCTGAATTAAACTTTTTCCTTAATCAGGTCTCGGAGCAAAGTAATACGTTAAACGTGCTTAAAAATAGATAATCTAATATATTTACTGGAATTGTAATTTTTATTGCATGATAACCGCTGTATGATGAATGGAAATCTGGGATTACTCGTAGTTCCTTTCAAAGGAATAATTGCGTTCTTTTTGTATCTGAAAACAATAGTAAAATTCTCTTGAAAAGTACACTGGAACTACAGCGAATAATCCCAAATACGTATATGTAGTCGCGTGCGAAATAGACTATACTCGTCCCTCTCTTACTAGAAAACACTTCTATAGTTAGACAGTGAAAGATATAGTCATCTCGATTGCGACTCGCCTCGTATCGTGCTAGGCGTATTACCAGTACCATGCGTTTACGGTGACCGTACTCGCTACCTAGGGAGTAAACTATTTGTATAGACCAGTGTTTTTCAACCTTTTTCACGACTTATTAGGTAAAGAAATCGCAACCACCTGACTCTCCGGTACTTCGATTTCGGATTGGACAATGTGTGATTGGAACAACAATGCATACTATTTGATATTTTTATTTTATTTTAAACTCAATCATGAAACCCCCCTTGAAGGTTTACGACCCCTAAGGGGTCGCTGTCCTCAGGTCGAAAATCATTGGTAATAGAGCAGTGTTAGTAAAACTCTTGTAAAAAGGGGGGCGAGGGGTTTCAACTTTGGGTGAAAGAAAAAGTTGTTTTATACATTTTGTAATCCTAAATAGAAGTAGGTAACGGAAAGTAAGGGGGGCGCAAATGCTTTTTACCTATTAAAAGGGTACTATGAAACATTTTCAAAAACAGCACTGTAAAATCCTCTATACAAACCTCTTAACCCCTCTCTAGCGTTCACTGTAAACTCATGGCACAGACAAGGAAATTGATACCCGTACCACTTTGGACCTTTTCATAATGAGATTCATATTGCTCTGATTAATAGATAGTGGTATATCAATGACATTTATTTTATTGTAAAAAGGTACAAAGCAGCACAGTTATCAAATTCTTCGACTGTACAGTTGTGCCACTAACACTAACGTCTAGCAAGGATCTTTCCCGTTGAGTTGAGGATAGGCCCCGCCGTTCGGTTGCGGCGCTCCGAGGAAGGACGTGAAGGTCGTGTCGCGGCTCATCGGGGGCTCCAGACCTTCGATCGGGATGCAGTCCAGGCTCGGCACTGTGTAGTCCCTGGGGAAACAACATATAATCACGCCTGTATTCCCAAAAAAATAGCCAGTGCACACAAAACGCTGACTATTTCACATTTTGTGGCCATTTATAGCAATTTCAGAATACGATTATGTACACTGACAAGTTTCTTGCGGTGCATTCTACTTGATAATCATGGCCTTTCATGACAATCTCCTATTTAAATCTTGCCACGTTAAATGCTAGGGTAGGGACTATACTATTCGGCATTCAACTTGCAGACGGCATACGCTTTTACCTGGAACTTATTATCTCTTAGTCCGTGTAGAATCTTGATGTCACCAGAAGACAATAAAATCGGTAACTTTGAAATTTACACTTTCGTAGGATTCTAAATGAGAGGCAAAAAATATTTTACGTCCACAATTTTACCGAATCTAACAATGCTACATAATGTAACCTTAGGTAACCTTACCTAATATGTGACCGTCCATGAGAAAAGGGTCCTTATGGCAGTTTCTAGTTACGGAGATATTAGCTGTTTTGTAAAATCGTCAATATTATCATTTTTTTGTTTTATGCGAAATAGTAAAATATAAAGATAGAGGTATATTTGTACCTAGGTTTCAGTTGTGTAAG
>BHDV01065267.1:223903-251260 GCA_005406045.1 Adoxophyes honmai | reverse complement strand
AGTGCGGCCAATTGGCCGCACTTGAGTGGGACATTACGTGGTGAGGCGATGTCAAATCTATACGTAGTAGTATTAGATCAATGGCGAGCTCGGGGTTTGAACCCACGACCCTCTGCTTGAGAGGCCACAGATCGAACCGCTGGGCTATCACGGCTTTTTTTAAAAGTGTATACAATGGTAAATCATACACATATATCACTCCTGTGTTACCAAATGGGCCAGCCAGAGCATGCAAAATGTAACTTATACAAACTTATGACTAATGTTTCATGTTGGGCCTCTTCAGGGAAAAATAAAAAACTTAATTTATAATACCACCCTAAATCAATAGTCTATCCCACTTATGCCAGTACAAATCTGGGACTATCAATGATATCAAGGGTAACTGCTGGTTAATTATGTAAAAGAAGACGTACCATCAGTAGGTGCTCCTTCAACATCGGCCCACACAACACACACTACGGCCATAAGCCCCAATGTAGCTCCGGCTACGTGGGCGACCCCGAGCCTCTGCCCTCGCCATGCTCCTCCAACCAGGGCTGCTCCGACCCCACTGCATGCCAGAAGCTGTCAGCTAAGCACTGACGTGAACCGTTGAGACATTACCAAGAGCCAACTTGCTTCTACGTCAAGTGTGCATGCTATTATAACAATCCACCACTTACTGAAAATAAATTTTGTACATTTTAAGAATTGTACTGCAATTAATTTATTTTATGGTAAAATTTTAACTTGACCGAGAATTCGCGTAATTACATTTTAATTCAAAACTTTAGAATGTTTATGAATAAATATTAATGCCAATTCATTTTAAGTACTTCTAAAATTAAGTGGGTCACAGCAAGAATAAGTACTGACTTACCTGGATAGCTTAGTAACGCCATTACAAAGTAAAGTGGGGATAAATAAAACGAAAAGCGCTAAATACGGAATAACTAGCTGAGCCGTTGTCGGGAATTGCCAAGTTGCGCTCTGAAGCAACGTCGTAAGAATACATTTTCCGCTCAACAATAAAGACAACACTTGACCCAAGAGTATACTACGCCACACTTTCCTGCAACAAATAAAAAATAGGTCACAGTTTTATGTTTCTCATTCAAGTCCATAAAAAAAATAAAAGCCAATGTACGAACCATCGCCCTAGCTCCGAAAAATAAGCTTCAATTTTCTCACTGAAACTTGGACTTTCCATTGTTCCTGTGAGTCGTTACTACAGCCTCAGGTAAAATGCACAGCGAAAAGGATTAGATCCTCAAGGAAAATTAAGAAATCGCGGATAATTCCCATTATTTTATCAGCAATGGGCTGGGAAGCAAAACATAATTTGACAGTTCGATGTTTCGTTCTGAAACTACAACAGAATAGAGTAGAGTAGAGAATTGCCATTCTCAAATCAAAAGTAATTTACATAGATGGGGGAGCTTCACATCACAACAAAGATAAATATCAATACAGGTTATTGTGAATATGAAAACACAAACATTTATGAATTGATTGTTTCCTCAGTGAAACTGTTTTATAGTATACAGGGTGTCCCATAAGTGACACGTTAACCTGACACTGGAGGTAGGTCAGCCAAAAAGCCATCGAACCAACCTAACATGACCCTAATAAAAGTTGCATGGTTTCCGAGTTATTAGCAAATTTCGACTTTTAATGAATTTCCCCTTTTTTTGTTATTGTTAGTGCCAGAATTCTGTTGGAAAGCTTTTGAAGCTTATTTTTTTTTATTGTATGGAATTCTGAATAGTTACTTTAAGATGCCATGCGCATGGTTTGGCCCAAAAGTCATGTTAAGTTCCAAAAACTACTGGATATGTGTTGATTTAAATTATCAGCGAAATAAGAATTTACACTTTGGGCACCTCCAGTTAAAAAAAAATCTATGAAACGAAACGAGCAAATAGCGTCAAAAACTTCAACATTTTATGCAAATTTAGAAATGGTACAATACAAGTATCTTATTCCTATAAAATTAGATATTTTCGTCACTTTACCGATGCTCTATTAAACTAAGTTAAAACTAGGGATTCCGCTAATCGTCGCTCTCAGTTAATTTTTCTGCTAACTACGCAGCTATGATACCGCATTCGTTACCAGGCTTTCTCGCGAGAGGAGAAAGATGTAAAAGGTAAAGAGAGAGAGGAATATCACTGGCTAATTATCTGGAAATTTTAAATGAAATTAAAACGGGTTTAACTATCAATTAATTATTTTAATCCTTAAATCTACAAACATACATACAATAATACCAGTGTTCCCAAATGGGGTAGGCAGAGCACATGAAACGTGACATAGACAAAACCATTATTATGACTATATCACGCTTCGCAGCCACTTTTAGCTTAGTTTGAGGTTAGCAAAGATAGAAGACGTAGAATAGTGACAGGTTGCTAGTTTGTCGCCTAAAGTATACCTAAACCTATTTCCTAAGTCGCCTTTTACGACATCCACGGAAGAAATGGAGAGGTGTTATTCTATCCCGACACCACACGGAAAATCCTTAAATCTAACTTACAATAAATGTTCCAATTGTTTCCCTGTTCGGACTGTAATGCATAAAAAGACACCGTTTAATTAAATATCGGCTGAATTTTCTAAAACTTATTTCCGATGTGGTCCGGGCCGCGTCAAATACTGATTTGGTTCGCAGGGCCACTGCTGCTCGTGCTACATGTCGGTCACCTCGTGAGCCAAGTCAAGGTAGGTACTTGCTGAGTTTGTCGTTCTCAGCATTCACGAGATTCTCGTCATGGGGGATGGTCAACGAGCACTGCAGTACGCTGTGATCGATCTATTATCGAATTATTGTTATTATTAGCGAACGATATCGTTCTTCAATAAAGTGGTCAAAATTACTTCTATCTCTTTTCTACTCGCGAATCTGGCGAATTAAGCCAAAATTTAATTAGAGATTTTAAGTTAAGAGGTACAATAGTGACAGGGAACCCGTGTGGTGTCGAGATTTTAACACCTCTCCATTTCTTCTGTGGATGTCGTAAAAGGCGACTTAGGAAATAGGTTTAGGTATGCTTTAGGCGACAAACTAGCAACCTGTCACTATTCTACGTCTTCTATCATTGCTAACCTCAAACTAAGCTAAAAGTGGCTGCGAAGCGTGATATAGTCATAATAATGGTTTTGTCTATGTCACGTTTCATGTGCTCTGCCTACCCCATTTGGGAACACTGGTATTATTGTATGTATGTTTGTAGATTTAAGGATTAAAATAATTAATTGATAGTTAAACCCGTTTTAATTTCATTTAAAATTTCCAGATAATTAGCCAGTGATATTCCTCTCTCTCTTTACCTTTTCCATCTTTCTCCTCTCGCGAGAAAGCCTGGTAACGAATGCGGTATCATAGCTGCGTAGTTAGCAGAAAAATTAACTGAGAGCGAAGATTAGCGGAATCCCTAGTTTTAACTTAGTTTAATAGAGCATCGGTAAAGTGACGAAAATATCTAATTTTATAGGAATAAGATACTTGTATTGTACCATTTCTAAATCTGCATAAAATGTTGAAGTTTTTGACGCTATTTGCTCGTTTCGTTTCATAGATTTTTTTTTAACGGGAGGTGCCCAAAGTGTAAATTCTTATTTCGCTGATAATTTAAATCAACACATATCCAGTAGTTTTTAGAACTTAACATGACTTTTTGGCCAAACCATGCTCATGGCATCTTAAAGTAACTATTCAGGATTCCATACAATAAAAAAAAATAAGCTTCAAAAGCTTTCCAACAGAATTCTGGCACTAACAATAACAAAAAAAGGGGGAATTCATTAAAAGTCGAAATTTGCTAATAACTCGGAAACCACGCAACTTTTATTAGGGTCATGTTAGGCTGGTTCGATGGCTTTTTGGCTGACCTACCTCCAGTGTCAGGTTAACGTGTCACTTATGGGACACCCTGTATAATTTATAGATCAATATTGAAATCGTTGGTGGTATTCCTCTTTTAAGCTAGGCTGTATGGGTCAAACTTCTTTGTCTATGTATATTGAGTTTTAGGAAAAGAAAAAACATACGAAATTGTCGAAATTGATTGATTGAGGTTATGTTTGTAATTAATGTAATCGAGTTTTAATTGTTATAATTCAGAAAAAGATATTTTAACTAAAGTTACTCTGTGTAGTATTAGTTTAATATTCACACTTTAACATGGGAGACGGTAAATATAAATCCTTTTCTTTCGATTGTTAATTTCTTTAGTGAAGTTTCGTTGTTATTTATTTTGCCATTTTTTTTGCATTTACAGAAGATGTGATTCGTAGGCGACTGTTAATTGATGGCGATGGTACCGGAGATGATAGAAGACTTAATGTCTTACTAAAAACATTGATAAAATGGTGTAACAGTTCAGACGACAAGCCAGAAGAGAGGTTAGCATTTTTTATTGTTTGCACCATTGAAGGCAACTGGTGTTTTTAAAACTCTGTTTTAACGAAATAATCTTTTTTTTTTAGCAAAGCAACTCATGACCGTATGCTGGCTCAACTCGCACAATGTGAATTCGCCGTTACTAAATCTCAACTGGGTACAGAAATGATGAACGCAGAACTGAACAGCTACGAATCACTCTCACAAATACTTGAGACTGGCATAGAGGCGGCTAAGAGCAATATAGAGAAGAGTAAAGCGGATTTGTTGCAGGCGAAAACTGTACGTAAGAATCGGATAGAGTATGATGTACTGGCAAAGGTTATAAGTGAACAGCCAGACAGAAAGGAAACACTAGAACGGCTTGGCACTTTGAAAACAGAACTGGCTGGTTTGGAAACAACAAAACAACAACTAGAAAGTCGCTTGGCTTTAAGAAAAAAACAGTTCCATGTGTTGGTGACATCAATACACCAGTTGCAAGTCTTACTGGACGAGCCAGATGATACCGAGTCTATTTCTGATGTTGATATGAAAGATATTAGTAATGAATCCTAGTAATGTATGTAAGGTGTTTAAGTAAAGAGGTGGAAAATGTATTTTTTAAGACTTCTTAATAAATTTGTGAGAATATTAGTTCTTTTCTTAAGGCTTAAGTTGTTAAAAGCAAACCCTGGATGATAGGAGAAATTAGACTGTGACTTCGCTGTCCGTCTGTCTGTCTGTCACCAGGTTGTAATATCTCGAGAACCGTAAAAGCTAGGCAATTAAAATTTTCAAAGATAATGTATTTCTGTTGCCGCTATAACAACAAATACTATAATCAAAACAATAATAATAATAATTAAGGGGGGGGGCTCCCATAGGAAAACGTGACATTGTGCCCGGTTTAGTGGTCATCATTCTGAGAGCTGTATCTCATGAAATATGCTATAGTCTGAGATTGAATTAGAGATCAAAAATGTGAACAAACATGTTGCCATTGCTTTATTGTTATGAATCAAAAAACTAAAAATTGTTAAAAAATTAATACAATTATATCAATTCTATCAATTAGTAACAAAAAAGGTTTTTTATTGGCTTTAAAGGCTTTGATATTGACAGTTGTTTGTTCACATTTTTGATCTCTAATTCGATCTCAGACTATAGCTAGGTAGTTAAAATTTGCACAGATTATGTGTTTGTATTGTCACTACAATAACAAATACAAACAAAATAATAATTATTAAGGTGGGCTCCCATAGAAAAAACCTGATTGTTTTGCAATTTTTGGAACGGAACCCGTGCGCGAATCCGACTCGCACTTAGCCGTTTTTTGTAGAGATGCGCATCCGCATCTGCGGATGTGGGCCTCTAAACATCCGCGTCCACGGATGTGAAAAAAATTGCATCCGCAACATCCCTGCATCCAAGTTTCCATACTATCCCCTCACCAGTTAAATATACTATAGTTAGAACGTTACATTTCCGAACGTCAAATCCCACACACTATAAGTTTCAGCATCGTGAGCGAGTGCCGCTGAAACCGAAATAGCTACTTGCGGAAATTAAATTCACTTTGACTCTTGCACTGTTGCGACCGGAGCGTCTAGTGTGTTCAAAACGATGATGAATTCGATAACGATTTCGTTTGCGAATTAACGCGGAATTGTACGGAGACGTGTCAACCGCGGCCTTTGTGCAAACGTTCCGCTTCCGCTGGCGGGGCTGTCTCAGTACGTCTAGTGTGTTCAAAACGATTATGCAGTCGTTAACGAATTCGTTTACGACCACACTAGACGTACTTACGTCCATACACTCTTGCGATAACTAGCAAACGAAATCGTTATCGGCTGCATGATCTTTTTGAACACACTAGACGTACGGAAATGTTGGAGGAAATAAAATTATGTAATACGAAAGGGTGTGATTTGGTAACTAGAACCATGTCATGTCACGTGATAAATGGGTACTTTACAATTTCTGTGTGATCCTTTCATCTAAATTAAATAACCAAATAGTCAATGACAAAATGACTATAAAAAAATGTGTTAAGAATCATTTGGATTCGATATGTATATCAATTAGTATATTGAGTTCCCAAATAAGAATAAAAGAGTCATTTAATCTATGCCACCAACGTTTTTAAATATAATCTTTACTATTTAATTTATTATAGGTAGGTACAGCCTACGTCATTTGAATTGGCAAATAAAAATAACATACCCCCAGTACTTAAATCTTGCCAGATTAGAAATTGAAGTCTGTAAACCAAAGAGCGTAGCACACGTCACGTGCTACGCGGCGTAGCTCGTAGCGAGTGCTACGGTTGTTAGTCGTTCTTTGTATCCTTAGATTATGCCTACTATCCTTAACATTTTTTATAGGATTTTACAGGAAATTAAAAAAAAAATTAAAGCCCGTTGTTTTAGTGGGTGAAGTATGTAAATGAACCTCAAGTAACTCAGTATTTTGTTAGTGCGTACGTAAAAAAATGAAACGTTGTTTTTTTTTCTTTTTACCAAAAAAACATTAGGTACCACGTACGAATTCCTTACTACTACTATAGCTAAATAGTTCTTATGTCATGAACAATCTTTATAACAACATTAAAATAAACTATCATCACATCATTTGATTTCTCTTATAACCCTACAATGCATGAAGTTTTTGTTTTTAAAAAGAAAAATATATGTGGTTGTAATGGATAATTAGATGACGGGAAAAATAAGGAAAAAAATAAAAATTGCTATTTTCATTATAAAAAAAAATATTTAATGGTTGTGACACATAAGGGACATTATGAATTTACTTAAAAAAATAAATTAATGGTTGTGACTCATAAGGGACTTTATGCATTTACTTACAGCTTACGGCTTACACTAAAACGAAGCTCGACTTTGCATTTATAACAAAATATCAAAGACTTAAGTATTAGGCAGAGGTTACGGTGAGTCATACTTTGCACTAGAATTATCGGTGCGTGGATTTCTTTCAAATCACTAAAATCAGCACAGATTTTATTTTTTCTTTGATTTCCGCGATTGTCATTCTTTTACATAGAATATTTCAATAGATTACGGCACCAATATTATTTCATTTTGAGTTTATGTGCTTTATTGTTAGTATGATTACACTGAACATGAATGCATAATGTGCCATGTAAGGAACGTCAGGAAGAAATTTCAAGTAATATAAGTGCATAGTGTGACTTATCAGGAACGTCTAAAGACGTTTACGTGTTTGTATCAAGTTACTACGCAAATATCAGAAATTGCGTACGGTTCGTATGTTTTCAGCTTGCCACATATGCAAAGTTTTTTTAGCAATCATCTCCACTACGTATATATTTTTTTTATACACGCCATAATAATTATAAACTTGGTATTCTCGAAAACAACTAAGTTTTGACTAGCTCACGCGGTTATTGGCACTAGATCGACATCTAACGGAAACTGGCCAAACTACGTCGTTTTAAAAGTCTTTACCATTACATTGACCAACAACAGGTGGCGTTGTTTGCCATTATATTTTTAGTACAGGCTATTAAATTGGTTGTGACTGATTAGGCACTGAATGCACTGTAGGGATAAATAACAGAAGAAGATTTTTTCTTCTTCATAAAAACAACTAAGTAACTACCACCAAGACTCTTGGTGGCCAGTATGAGTATTCAGGTGGAGCTAACCAAATAGTTTTTTATTTTATCAACATTTGCTCGCACTAACAAGTCGTTTAGTCACTAAACATTAAAATTGTAGCTTGTGACTCATGCTCAACGAATATCGTATTCAGAACACTTTCTAGCGAAGCAATTATACAAGCGTGGACACTAGTTGGAAACGTACGATACCAAACTTTAACGACATGGAGTCAACGCAATACTTTTTTTATTTTCATAGTCAACGTCAGACTAGACTGGACAATGGACTAAGTTCAAATTACACTGAGCAAGTCGAAAGAAGCAAGTCATTTTCTTTAGTGAGCTAGTGGTACGAATGTTGAGCAATTTTTTTACTTTTAATTTTATTTTTAAACCTATGGTAATTTTCGCCAAGCTCTCTGCTTTTTTACTGCGCTGTTTTTATGAGCTCTTATTATGTCATCGAAATTGGGTGAAGACCAAAAGATAGAACCTGCGTTTAAGAGAGTTACAGTTAAGTCAGGAGTACAGACGTTAAGTGTGGTACGAAAATTATTCGTATCATTTATTATTAATTAATCTACAGCTTAATCATACCTATTTCCATTGTCGCTTCTTACGACATCCACGGAAGAATTGGAGTTATTCTAAATCCGATATCACACGGGACCTGATTATGGAATTTGACATTTGTACTCGTTTTAGTATCTGATCTGAGCCAAAAAACCAGACTAAGGTAAATGTACAAATGCTCGACGCCTCAACGCCCAGTAAGTAGATGACTCCCATCTGTCACCTGTCTAACTATGACATAAGGTTCCAAGTGCCAAGTATTGGGCCAGAGTCAAGTACAGGAACGTTTACCTTACTCGCCGACCAACTCTCCTAATGTAATCGACTCTACGTAATAATGGTAGTGTAGTGCGTCGTCGCGTGTTTTCTAGGTATTTCCTAATGGAATAAACTGTTTATTTTAAATGTCTATAAACACTTTTATTTATTGAACAGTCTACCTGAAGCTTGTAATGGCGTGACAAAAAAGTTTACAAATTGATGTACTTAGATATAAAAAGTTGGGTGGTTATTAAAAGTAAGACATGATAATTATTAAATTATCATACCACATCATGCTTCAACAACAACGTTCTATACCTATCAAGCAAATAATGCGGGCTACACAAGTAACGATATATCGTAGCGAATAATAGTAACGAAAACTATAAAGGCGCAAATGGGTTTGCACAGATTTATTACTATGATATATTGTATCAGTGTAGTGTAGCCCTCATAAGCGTTCAGTGACTACATCTCAAGCATAGATTTTCAACTCTTTCCGATCCCTATCGAATAGTGAATTCAAAAAGTTACAAATAATAATATTAATTATTAGGGACCCTCAAATCAACCGTAAGAAATTCCCAAATAATGTAAAATAGCTTTGCAATAACAGTGAACCGAATCTCGTGCCGTGTTTATAACCATATGTAGGTATACTGCTAAACCCATATTCCGTGAATTAAACGTATTTCAGAGAACGCTATTCCTGCTGCTAAGAAAACTTGTAGCAGAGCCCTTTTGCCTTGTTTCTGCATAGCCTGAGGCGAAATCCAATTTCTAACTTAGACCAAACTGTTTGCAAGTCTGAAGCGAGAGTGGAGAATGAATCCCAATGGAGTCACTCTGGACTGGATACCTATTTAATAGTGTACAAAATTACACGTGCTGTGTGGTGTCGGGATAGAATCACCTCTCCATTTTACACTATTACCTAAACTAAAATTGATAACACTCAAATCGCTTGTGAGAAAGACAGTCTTTCAAAGACTCCAACATCTCTCTCTAGGCAGATGTTATGTCTGTGGACCGAAATCCACATATATAGAAAGTTAGAAGTTGTATTTATGTAACCGATCATCGAAACTTCGGTAGTGCGAAGTAGACAAACTTTGACAGTTGATAACCTTTGCGGAAGAAGTTCTACTACTGGACAATAGGTGACGCCACACGCTTAATAAAATGAGTATTTTGTTATCAGCAGTCACAATGGTTTTAGAAAAGAAAGGAAAGAAAGAAAAAATGTTAATTTTTAGGTCCAAACCATCACCATACAAAATATCAAAAAAATAAGTAAATAAAAATCTTACAACTATAACAGTATGTCTAGGTGACGCAAGTGAACCGAAAAATGGGCCTTCGCTCAGCATGAGTTGCTGCATCAGTAAGGTGCAGCAACGCTGGTTTTCAGCGAAACCCTGAAATGTGCGTAAGCATCGGAGAAAACCAGATTACATTAACATGAATAACAATGTTCTATGTACTTACAAGGAAGGGTACCCAACTGTCCACCTCCCATTTGATTCATTTTGATATATGTTATAGAGTAGTCTAAAATAACGGACTAATTTTTTTTTAGCTGCCCAAACTCAATCTGTTAGGAGAAAATGGCCGCCAAAGTGCTGAAAATTGACAAAACCTACTAATTTCCGTAGTGAGATTTGTTCAAAAAAAGTGATAATTAATTACTGGTTTCGTTACTATGCCAAAGAACATGAATAAAAACTCGAGGGGTGTTTCGGCATTTCACCACAAACTCGCTTTTTATATAAAAAAAAAACATGTCAAAATTTCACAAATTTCGCCGCTACACTCACTTTCTTAAGGTATTTTTTTTAGTTAGAAAACTTCTTGGTTCATGGTCTCATTGCTAATGGTCATGAAAAGACAATAAAAATAACAATAAAAAAACAATTGGCAGTCTGATCAATTAAAAAAAAAACTGAATTATGTGTCCACCTACAAGATGTACACTTGTACAGACGACTTGATAAAAGTCGTCGGAAAACGCTGGATGCAGGTCGCTTCCAACAGGTACTTATAGAAGTCTAAAGGGGAGGCCTATGTTCAGCAGTGGAAGTCTTATGGCTGAAATAATGACTTTTAAAGATGGTTTCCACTCAGCCAGGTGTGGATTGAAGCAATCTATCGTACTAAAAAAAACTATTTAATACATGCCAATATAACAGTTTTCAATATAGTTTTTGCAAAAGACATCGCTTATCAATAGCTGTTTGGGGTGCTTGTGGCCAAAATCATGAATTATTTTGGCAAACTGTGCATTTTCGGCACAAGATAATATTTTTATTTTCCTCAGATAGCATTAATTCACAATCGGGAATCAAGTCGAAAAGTACTTGACATAAAACAGTTCTTGGTAATTTTAGTAAGGATAACTTGTTTTTCACAATATTGACCTGAAAAAAAAAAAAAAATAGTCAACCTCGCCATAACCAATTTAATAAGAATAACAATAAAGCATAATATGTATGAGTATACTTACACCATAAAAGTTAAAATACTGACTCATCAGGGTTTGACGCCAAAATGTACGTTACTGTACTATAAACCGTATGGTATAGCATGTTTGGAATATTTAAGTCATTATCATGCCATTTTAAGTCAGGTTGAAATTATATGAAATGGAAAATAATATAAAGTTCAGTTTTTTTAAGAAATCAGACTGTCCATTGTTTTCTTGTTGTCTTTTCATAACCATTAGCCATGAGATCATGAACCAAGAAGTTTTCAAGCTAAAAAAATTACCTTAAGAAAGTGAGTGTAGGGGCGAAATTTGTGAAATTTTGACATGTTTTTTTTTAATATAAAAAACGAGTTTGTGGTGAAATGCCGAAACACCCCTCGAGTTTTTATTCATGTTCTTTGGCATAGTAACGAAACCAGTAATTAATTATCACTTTTTTTGAACAAATCTCACTACGGAAATTAGTAGGTTTTGTCAATTTTCAGCACTTTGGCGGCCATTTTCTCCTAACAGATTGAGTTTGGGCAGCTAAAAAAAAAATTAGTCCGTTATTTTAGACTACTCTATAACATATATCAAAATGAATCAAATCGGAGGTGGACAGTTGGGTACCCTTCCTTGTTAGTAACTACAATAAACAACTATCCACCATTGCATTCCCCAAACTATACCTATATTAAAATATTTTTAACTGAAGTAGGCCACTTTATGATCACTTTGGTAGGTTAGATACTCTAAGCCAGTGATTCCCAAAGTGGTCCAAGTGGACCCCCAGGGGTCCACGGGAGATTCGACGGGGGTCCACGCTGGTGATGGGAAAAAATGGCATACTTAGGAATTTGGTACAAATGTAGCAGCAGGGGGTCCACCAAACCCAATAAAAGTTTGGAAGGGGTCTACGAGTAAAAAAGTTTGGGAACCTCTGCTCTAAGCAGAGACCCAAGCCCGACCTTTTCTAAAAGCTCTTTTGAATACCTAATTTTTAACACAATGTACCCAAGTTCTACGTAAGGGTACATGATTATATTTAGAAAGTTTAAAATGTAGAGTGGATTTTGTTGAGTAATAATTCCAAAGTACAAGCGCATGGTTGTTGTTTAGTTTTATAAAGGGATTTCTGAGAATTCTTTTAGTTTAGGAGGCTTTAAATATTTACGAGTACCTATATTAAATTTCAAATATGTAGATTAAGGTGTAGTGAAATAAAACGGACCTACTCACGTTTTTTATCGAGATAGCTCGCGGAGCGCCAGATGATGGGTCACGAATTGGCACGAAACATGTCGAGCTAATCTTGGTATAAAAATGGGAGTAGATATGTGTCTTGTTTAACAAAGAGTGAGACTCACGGTACGTTTATGTTTAGATTAATGTGTGTTTTGTCTAAATTAAAACCTACAAACAGTCATAGTTTTTTCTATGTATCGTTTTGTGTGGTCTGCCTACCGTATTTGGGAATACAGGCGATGTATACATGTAATCTTATTATCTATACGACAAATACAAATAACCAAAAAAATATCTACATACGTTGTTTGTAATTTAATCAACTAGGTACGGTACGTAAATAACACGAAGAAAATAACATACAACTCTTAAAAAGTAGAGATATTCCATTATTTCATCTGTCATGGATGTAAAATTTATTTTGTATTTACGTGTCATTTAAAGCTAATAAGTACTAATAACTTCCTAGAAATCCAAAATTAAAAACTACAATAATTATAATATACTTATTACAATCATAACATAACTGCTATACGATTAAATATTAAACTCTACCTTAGATACCCTAGGGGCATTTCACAAAGTAAATAATAAATTCAACGGAACGTCACGCCAAAACCCCCGAGGGGTTTTAAACAAACTCTTTTCCCAAGAGTTCGCGTGAAAACTTTTTACCGCGCAAGTCCCGACAACCTCACGCCAGACAGCCACTGCTCGGCAGCCAAGCATCGCGAGCGCGCGTCTCTCCGCCCCACACTTCCCGCGTAAAATGCCTGCCTGGTGGGACTATCTCCGCTTCAACCAGCAAAACAACAAGAGAAACCTAGAGGAAGGCCTCTTCCAAATAGCCTCCCAAACCTGTAACATCCTCGTGAAAGTCAACAACACGAATAATATCAACTTGACGAGGAATAATCGGAGCGACGAGTACGGCTGTGCGGGCCCGCCTGAGGCGAAAAGTTCGATGCAAATCTGCGTGCCCAAGTTTAGGAAGAATTCGTTGACGACGGGATGCAACCCGGGATTATCTGTGAGTACTTACATTTTTTTAACGCTAAAGGCAAAAGCTGTAGAGCCGTAATTTCAACAAACAAATCTTTATGGCACTTGTAACCTTGTAAACAGCTTTCTGTTGGTTGTAGTTTGTAATGGTTTTAAATCGACTGCAAAAAAGGAGGAGGTTCTCAAGTCGACTGTGTTTCTTTCTCACGTAACATTTTGGTACATACAAAGCAATATATGAGTCATAACTTACCCCTCGTTTAATAACGATCTCGCCTATAGGTATTTATGAATACATTTTTGTATTATTATCTTGATCAGGTTAGCTACTCTGTAGAATTAACCAAAATATGATACCTACCGTAATAATGCAATATAGCGAGCGGTAAGTGTTTTCAAATAATCTCATTTGACGACTTTAAAGCGGATAAAGTTTAATATTTAAATCTGAAATAATTCAGAATACTGAACTTGAATAATAAATAAATCAGCCACAGGTTTGCTTTTATTTTTCACTTGATAAGCGGACAATTTTTCTGTAAATAATATTTTTATGGTTTATATGTTGACGTCAAATGTAATAGACGAGCAAAATCACAACCTAGCGTCCGAGACAGCCGTAGGTACAGTGGAAACTGCATTGACAAAGACAACCTTTACTTATTCGAACGTAATTCAAGAACTTTTAACACTCAAGGTTTTTATAAAACGACGGCTATTGCATTAAATATATACCCACGCTCGATCAAAATGGCTTTATAATGTGAAATCGATTCGGCCTAAATAACTGCTTATAGAATAAACAATCATTAGAATTAAGGTTTTATAACTTTCCAATTTTCTGTGAGGGCTTCAGTAACTTTTGGTTACTAATTACTAACTGAATTTGGTATACAAATTATAATAAACAGTTGACGTATACAGAAGAAAGCACCTGAGACCACTTGTTAAATATATTTTATTTTTGTGCTGAATCATTTCTCGTAACGAGTATACTAACCCAATGTTCAAAATCGATTTAGTCTCAATACTTCACTTCCTCCACGCTGTTTAGCAAATTAAGAATTTTAACATCGATTTTCAGTGGATTCACAATACTTACCGCTCGAAAACAAAATAATATTACGTACTTACTATACAAAACAAGTCGGTATGTTTTTTCAAACTCCAAAAACTATAGAAAAAGAATTAGCCTAATAAATTAAGGTTAATTAAGGTAAGAACCTCGGAATCCGAGATACCCAGCTGGAAGTTTTGTAAATATTTGCATATTGAGGCCCTAAAAGTTGTCTCAAAACCTACATATTCTAGGGTGTGAGCGACTATTAAATTTCAAGGTCAAAAGTCACAAAAATCTGTTTTTTGCGCTTCTTTTGTAAATATCTCATTTCCTATGGATTTTTGCTATTTGTGTTTCTTATCAATATTGTAGAATACAAAATTCTCTACAAGTTCTGTTTTTTATTTTTTTTATACGGTGAACCGATTTCGAGATAGAGGGCGGAGAGCGCGCGGTCATAACATCACTTTGGGTCGACCGGTCTCCGATCGAAAACGCGCCATTATATACTTGATGAACTATCGATAGATCAATGATTATAAATATTTGATTAGTTAAATCAATGTGGCTTTGGGTTGGCTGCTGACTGTCTTCGTTTTTTGGCGTAAATTAGAAGATGTGTCCCTCTACCCTGGATTTTTGCAATTATAGTTGATTTTTTTCTATGTACCAGACCAGCAGGTTTTCGATTTTTGACGTAAAATGAGGTGACCCACTAAGTTCAATATTTTTTGTAAAGGAGGAATGTCGATTTCGACAGTAGTTTGGTTGGGCTCTAGTGCTTTCTAATCAGGGTCACCAGGTACTCCAGATCTTCAATTATATCAATTTTTATATTTTTCCCTTTATGTAGTCATTAATCCCTAATTCTGTACCAAATTTCAGCTTTGTGAGTTTATGGGAAGTAGGTACTAGTTCTATTTTGATGATCATGAGTGAGTGAGTGAGTGTCGAAAATGCGAAACTTTGCTTTCGTTTAACTTCGGTACTAAATGACCTGCTGATTTGAAATTTTGTATTTTAAGTATGTAATTATAGCTTACTAGATGACAAAAATTTCAGCGTTCTGGTCTTATCCAGAAGTGCTCAAATAGGTGCCTGAAAACGCAGCGAAATGGATCCAGTAAAGGATGGAACGGCAGTGCTTGCTTCGCGCTCGACTTGGTGGGGGCACGGCCGTGCCCCCGACCATCAACTTCTGCAGCATTTTGAAGTTTTACAATATCTGTGTCGTTTTGGCCATCGAAGTACCCAAGGCCTTAAGTGATGCTGTGACCGCGCGATCTCCGACCTATATCTCGAAAACGGTTCACCGTATAAAAAAAATAAAAAACAGATCTTGTAGAGAATTTTGTATTCTACAATATTGATAAGAAACACAAACAGCAAAAATCCATAGGAAATGAGATATTTACAAAAGAAGCGCAAAAAACAGATTTTTGTGACTTTTGACCTTGAAATTTAATAGTCGCTCACACCTTAGAATATGTAGGTTTTGAGACAACTTTTAGGGCCTCAATATGCAAATATTTACAAAACTTCCAGCTGGGTATCTCGGATTCCGAGGTCATTTCCTAACCTTATTAGGAAGCTCATAAAAATCTGTGAGCGGTATGCAGAGACCCATGGACTTAAGTATAACACGAAGAAGAGTGAGCTGCTGCTTTTCAAGGCCAACGCGAAAACTTACGAAACCGTTCCACCTGTCCTTCTAAACGGTGCTCCACTCAAACTGGTGAAGAAGTTCAAATATTTAGGTCACTGGGTCACTGATGCGCTCACCGACGACCTGGACATGGACAGAGAGCGCAGAGCGTTGACAGTCAGATGCAATATGCTGGCTCGCAAGTTTGCAAGATGTACAAATCAAGTTAAAATAACTCTTTTTAAAGCCTTCTGCCAGACTTTGTACACTTGTAGCTTGTGGGTTCGCTTTACGCAGAAGTCTTTCAATGCTTTAAAGGTCCAGTATAATAATGCCTTCAGGGTGCTGTTGGGGCTGCCCCCGTTCTGTAGTGCGTCTGGCATGTTTGCGGAAGCGCGTACAGACAGTTTTGGAGCCGTCATACGCAAACGAATCTCATCAGCCATGGGCAGGATGAGGGGCAGCAGCAATAGCATACTGCGCACAATATCGGAGGATGTGTCGTGTCCGATACTGCATCACTGGACTAAAATGCATGTCGTCAAAATCGCTTGGTTAAAGAATTGAATTGTGAATATTTACTAACATAGATATTAAGAACTCTTTGTAACTAACAATTTATGGATCTTGAGTTATCTGACAATAAAATGATTATTATTATTATTATTATTATATTATTAGACTAAATACAGAACGTAGGGGAAGCAAGAGACGGCATTATCATTAAAAGCGATTTCTACCAAGCAACCTTTTTACATCGAATCCCTAATTTGGTACTTAACCGACCTGCGATGGTCTTATCCTTTCGGTTTGTGCCTTGTTTGTGCTTTATTATTAAGTACCTATATAATATGTATCGGATGTGCTACGAATATTACAAAAAATACGCATAATGTGTGCAGTTCTGCACTATCCAATGCATCGAACTCGTAATACGATACATGTCACTCACGCGCGAGAGAAAAAAAAGCAAAGTTCGCATTTTAAATAATTTATTGCAGTCGACCGACCGGTGCATTTTGCATACCAGACGGTACCACCATCCTTGTCTAATCTAGCGTGAAAGACACATGCAAATGCGCGCATCACCTTTCAGTATCGTTCTAGAGTGCGTGGACTATAAACGATTTCCAATAGCGCTAAGAGAATAACTACAAGCTGTACTGCAAATTTGTGCAAACTGATTCGTTTTGAGGTTAGTGTACTTAAGTTTCTGTTTCGTTTCGCGGGGTTTGCGATGTGAACGTTTCATATCGATTTCGAACGCAAAGCGAGCGGGTCGAAGCTAGTAGTAACCTCGTTCCAATTTGTTGCTATTAAGCAGTCTTCATGGGTGTTTTGGGGTTTCCATCAATCAGGTGGCGTGCGATGATCATTGTAATTTGTATACTTTGGCGGCGTTTCTTTGTTTATTCCAGTGACGTATGTCAGCGACCAAATGATTCCTGACCCACCATAGAACCTAGTTACAGAGAACGTTGTAGTGACAATGCATTGCTCGACAAAGGAAAACTTTACTTTGACAACGTTTTGCGGTGGGTCAAAAATTAATTGGTTCGACGGCAGAGGTACAGATCATCAACATGAACACGAATCAAATTGATAACATTGCTAAACTGGGACAGAATTAGATGTCATTTTATTTGGGTATATTCAACACGTCGATGTTGACCCTATCATTTCATAACTCTATGCGGGCCTTTTAAAACAAGACTTTGAAAAGATAATTTCTGAAAAGAAAGAAAGAAAAGAAAAGAAAAAAAGATATCGAATTTCCTACTTTATATGCAACTTCTTTCATCCTTTGTTCTGATCCAGTTATAGCTTTCGTTAAGTAAATACGCCTGCATTTGTTATTGTTTACGTTTTGCAACTTGAAACCGATACTTCGAGATATCAATTATAGACTGTACTGTAAGAAGAGTAGCTCTCTGCAAACAAAGCATCATTTTTGCTGCCTTAAAATTGTGAAATACATTTAGGCATCGTTACTTTAGACTTCCTTTGTGTTCTCTTCCAGCTATCAACTTACACCATAAACCTCTGCTACATTTAAAACTTACAAATCCATAAAAAAATTCTTTTATCTTAATTTAATATTAATACAAGGTGATTAATCAAAAGGTTTTGGACTTGTTTAGTGAACACAGGTAACTAGATAAATATTCAGTGAAACACAACCTAATTCGGAGAAAAAATGTTTTCAACCTTAAACAAAGCCTTTGTCTCGAAAAAAGAGCGTAATATTCAAGATAAACATTTGGGGACTGTGTAACATCAACGTTAGCAATTATGAAGAGCCTTTTAACCGGTATTTTTAGTTTAAAAAGATGTTCTCAGAATTGAAATATGATTAAGTAACTGCTACTGTTATATTATAAACATACTCAAATGTTTTAATCTAATAACTTAATTTAGTGTGGTGTGGGGTTCTCCATTCCTACCGTGGATGTCGCAAGAGGAGACTAAGGAAATAGGTTTAGATATGCTTTAAGCGACAGTCTCTCGCTATAACCTTTCATAAGTTTAAAACTTAAAGTCATGCCAGAAGTGGCTACGAAACGTGACCTTAGCCATAGTTTTGTCTATGTCGCATTGCGTGTGCTCTGCCTACCCATTCAGGGAACGAAGGCGTGATTGTATGTATGTATTTATAATTTAATCTTCCTAAATAATATATCATATTGAAAAATCTTAACCTTTCAAAACTCAATATCTCCCAATTTCTTTTCTTTTAAAACTTAATGGCTGGCCTAAGTGACCTACATTCGGGGCTACTTTGTATATCTAGGCTTTGATACTGCTTTTAAGGCAACAATGTGCTAAGTTAGTCGATATCGGAACCCAACTACAATGACAGCGGTGTTTGAAAGCCATATCCGATTTGCAAATCATGATATAGCGGCCTGTCAAGACTTAAGGCGACAAGGTTGGCGGAAGTTCGCTTTTAAACTTGGAACACTAAACCGAAAGGAGTGGTTTTACTCTAAATTCTAGGAATCTAACTTGGCCAGATTTTTACCCCTACTGCTCATAATTAAATACCCAGTACTGTCCTATGTACAGTCACGAACCGGGATTGATGAGCCAATTGCCACTGTTCGCAATTTAGACATGTAATCAATGACCGATGTGACCGACTCGATGTTAGCTATTGGATTAGTACCTACCTACTTATAACCTGGTAAAGTTAGACAATTAAAATATAACCTTAGTTTTACCATAAAGAATAAAAGTGTCAAAAGTACCCATTCATCCCACGTGAGCTAAGGGAGGTATTCGGGCTCCAATGTAATTTTTTTTTTCTCGAAATCGGTAAGTTTTATCAAAAAGTACCTCAAAGCAAAGTTGTCGATTACAAAATTTTCTATAAAATGGTCCTTACAATTTTTTCTCTAAGACCCACCATTTTTAAATTTTGACCAGAATTTTTAAATAAAACCTTTGCTCCCATGATTCTATTCTATTCTATTCTATTCTGCCTATGATTCTTCGATTTAATGCTCCAAGGCATAGCTAGATAGTAGCCAAATGGGAGTCGATTGTGAAGGTTGGCCTTGAACATGACATTAAACAGTAAGTTGTAACTAGGAAAACTTACCGGTTATGGGAGAAAAGTTTACCGTTACATTGTGTGCTTGTAGAGTCGTAGCGTGATTGGAATGTTTTAAGTGTTTTGGGTATTTTAGTTTTTTTGTGCCCACCGTCGCACTCGGAATACTGATTTACTTATTACTTTAGAATACCTACCTTTTATTTCTAAATGCAATGAAAGCCTTTTTTGGATGATTTTTGCCTTGTCCTTGACCGACCAATCGCATTTACACATACACATTTTAACGTAACTACTTAATAAATCTGTAACAAGGCCGTGTCTGTACATTGAAGATATTTGAGAAAAACTGCTACTAGGGCTATTTATTAGCGTAATAGAACCCAAAACAATAGTTTTTAGAATTATTGTCTGTTTGTCTGTTTGTCTGTTTGTCTGTTTGTCTGTTTGTCTGTTTGTCTGTTTGTTTGTGCGCGCTAATCTCTAAAACGGCTTAACGTAGAAGGTTGCGGTTTTCACTGATGTATAGGCAATTTTTCGGATTAACATATAGGGTATATTTTATTTAAATCGGTTCACAAATAAAAAAGTTACGTCCATTTTAAGAATTGATCAATTAGTGCTTGAAAGTATCGTTGTTGGTTTATAGAAAACTCAGTGAAAGCATTGAAGTTTTGTAATTTATAGTCCTTTAAATGATAACATGGAACTTGCATAATTATGAAAAAAAAATAGATAACACTCGAAAAAAAAAACAACATAAGAAGAGCTGGCAGTAATATACTAAACCGTACAAAATAGGGTTCATTTTAAGTTGGACGTTGCACAAGCCCGCCGCGAGTTCTACCGCGGCCAACCTAAACAACTCAACCCCCTGAACATCTTGGAAGTTGACGTCCTACTGGAGGGCCGTCAACTACGGATCTATGCGGCCTACAGACCGGCGGCATCACCGGCCAACATCACGGCAGATCGAACTTGGCGTGGCATGGCCAACATCACGGCATGGCACCCATGCAGATCATCCTGGCGGGTGATCTCATCGTCAAACATCCAGCCTGGCACTCCATCAACACAGATACCGCCGGAAGGGCGATCCACAAAGCCGCAGTCTTGGGACCCGAAGAACAGACCAATTACTGCGTTGCGAGCGGGTCGGAGCAGGCCATAGACTTCGCAATTAGCAAGAAAGTGACGTCCTCTCCATCGACCGGCTGTAAAAACAGCTGAGCGCAACATCGACGCCAACGAGACCACTGCGAGATCGGGACGGCCAAATGTGGTACAAAGCGAAAGACGAGGCGGAGATCTTCACCAAGTGCCTCGAGAAGCGGTTGCAGCCGAACCCATGGGACGACGCCGAGTACACAGCAGCACTCAGCGAACACTCGGAGAGATACTTCACCCCACCCATCGAGACCCGCCATGACAACCCAGTTAAAGCGAAGTGGAAAGGGAGCTAAAGAGATCTAACCCAAAGAAAACACCTGGCGTCGACACGATCCCGAACATGGCCCTCTGCGACATCTACCGCGATGGACCGTCGCGGCGATCTTAAACGGAGTCACGCGCACCGGCCGGCTCGGTCGGTTGATAATGATACCGAAGCTCGGGAAGAATCTACAGAAACCGGAGAATCATCGACCGATCGCGCTCCTCAGCACCACTGCCAAGGTGTTCGGAAGGTTAATGCTAAAACATCTGCAACCACACATAGCACCACGCCACGAACAGTTCGGCTTTCGTAGAGCGCGCTCCAGAACCCTGCAGCTAACGAGAGTGCTTCACTTCCTGGCCGAGCCGAGAAACAGAAAGGAGCAAGCAGCGGCTGTATTGCTGGATATTGAAAAGGCGTTCGACAGGGTATGGCATGCGTGGCTGCTATTCAAACTATCTGCGTTACCAGCTCCGCGCTCTGGCCTCCTTCCTAAATGACAGAAGACACGTCGCGACGGTGGAAGATGCTACCTCAACGAAGCGCCGCATCCTAGGGGACGTCCTACAGCGAAGCTGTGTCACCGGCCCTTTATGTTCACTTCATCGACGACTCTCCGGTGATCGGTGACGTCCAACTGGGACTTTTCGCCGACGACGCAGCCTACTTCACTTCGTCGATGAATATCACCCACGCGACGAAATAGTGAGCTGGTGCATCCCTAGGGACCCCCCGACGCCTGTTAATCTGGCGGGCAGGAACCACCGGTGGGTTTTTAATGGGTATGCCTTCCTGTGAGGAGAGCCCTACATAACCGTCGCGTCGTCCCCAAGACGTGGCGGTATGCGTAAAGCATTTTCCCACCGCCCAAAAAAAAGCCGCACCGACTGCACGACCAAGAGGTGTCGTGGATCAACTTGGCGAAAAACCTGGGCGTAAGCAGCACGTCGAAGAGGTCCCTCCCTACCCTAGAAAACTCCACGCTTTAATTCTCACCGGCTCCACGTGTAACATCGTGTACAGAGAAGCTTTATAACTAATTGTTATATCTAATACTCAAAGTTAACTTTTTCCTGTAAAACACCCAAAATATAACCAATGGTTTTGCACGTTCCAAGTTTCACAAAACGTATCGTGTATGTGTTTTGCGTTACGTTTATTTTGCTCTGAATGAAGGGTTCAAGTTCACTTTCTTTTCTTGATATTAATTCGTACAAATGAGCAGACCGTATCTGATAATCAGAGTTATTATTATTAGTAGCCAGAGTTAAATCGAAGTCCACGCGGACGGAGTCGCGGGCACAGCTAGTATGGAATACGCAATGAGATAATTCTTATTCAGTGAGATACATTGCTATTTTTGGCTGTCAAATAAATAATAATATGGAAAACGCAACTTTCACGAAGTTATCCACATAGAAATCCAATTTCATAGAAAAGGACCCAATATTACAAGTATTAAGTCGATTACGACTTCACATTCTGAACTAAGCGTCCCTTTTATCTCAAGTTTCTAGCCGACCCTAAAGTTTTGATCATCCATCATTGTCTAGTCTCGTCACAGAAACTTCTGAACTAAACACACCTTTAGCACAATGATGCCTTTACAATCAATTTCGAGAGCACAAAACTATATGAGACATAGTCACAAAACAAATACGTGCAGAATTCAATGAAGTGTACCTATGTACTTTTCACTTTTCTTACTCGGTGGTCGTCTCAGGGAGGCCATCATGGCGTATGCACATAAAACTATCGTGGTAGTTGCACTTGTGTCTAATTTTTTTTCTTAAGTAAAACATTTATACTTTAATGTCATTGTTAAATTACGACATTACATATCTAACGACGATTTCGACATTGGCAAGATCCATGATTATTATATTTTACAATGTAATAAATTCCCCTGCTTTGTACATTTTTACAGTAAGCTAAATGAAACACTTTCATGGCATTTCATTTATTTGTTACAATTTCACAGTTCTGGTAATTAGTCTTGAAAAGGTTGGAGAATTGTCTACAAACGCGCGTCTCAAGCGGATGGCCGCGCTCGGATTGCTCCCAACTGTTCCGAGATATCGTGTCTGTGTGCGTTGCTCGAGCGCACTTTGTATATGTCACCGGAAAATAACACATTCCGTAAGTTTATAAATTTCCTACCAAAATTCAGGAAATGTATAAACTTCCGTAAGATTCCAAACGACAGACAAATTGTATTATTTAACGGCCGCATTTTCGTAAAATAATCAATTTGCGTAAGGTTAGGTTAGGTTAGGTTAGGTTAGATTATGTTAGTTTAGATCAGATTAGGTTTAGTTATGTTAGATTAGGTTAGGTTATGTTAGATTGTATAATTTTTTGCAAAAATGTGGGCGTGAAAACATTTTTGTCTCCCGTTTGGAATCTTACGAAAGTTTATAAACTCCTAGGAAATTTATAAACTATCGGAATGTGGGTAAGGTTCAAAAAAATTGTACCTAGTTAAGGGCTTTAATAAAAACAAAAGTTAATTGATTCTTTTGTGTTACGACAATTACCCATACATTTTGTATAGGTAATTTTCGTTACACACGTGACGCGATCGTGATTTTGTTTTTATTAACCCTTAATTTATGTACAATTTTTTTGAGCCTTACCCATGTGTTATTTTCCGGTGACATGAGATTGACTTCTGTACCTGTATCTGTGTTTTGTGACACAGTCGAGAAAATGAAAGCAACAACTACGTAACTTTTTCACTTCTAGACAATAACTTCAGAGATTTTTACAGCAGACTTGCACGTAATTGGTTCAAGTTTATGGCCTGTGAGTTTGTCACTGCTCGTAAAGTTCTTTCTTGCAAGGTGACGCAAGTAACATAGTAAGCCGTTTACTAACAATCAAGCGAAGTCGTTACCTCTAGTACTGAGAATGAACTTAGCGGTGAAAGGTAGGTTCTTGGAAGTGGAATTAGCATTTACTGTTGCAATGAAAGTAATACCTAGTATATCTACTAGAAAGACTTCACGGTGTGACCCTTTCTGTATCCACGTAGAACCTATGACATGCTGTACTACCTACTAATAAATGAAGACCGACTTTTCCAAAACCATGTACCTAGGTTTAATTAAAACGTATCTAACTTAATTCATTCGTTTGCGTTATGTTAGTTATTCATACGTTTTGTATTGGTGAATAAGTTACACAGAAAATAAACTATGTACTTGAAATCAAAAAGTAGGCTGTAACCACTATATGGCAGCCTGAACCGTGCTTGGTAGACTATTGAAATTTTCAAAGATTACAAGACAAGTAGGTACGTGTTTCTATTACCACTATAACAACAAATACTAAAAATAAAATACAATAATTATTTACAAAAATCATATTTTTATTTTTTTCGGGTTCCCTGAAATTGCTAAACGTGGCATTGGATTTTTGAATTCATGTGCTCTACCCCTCTTGGGAATACAGGCGTGAGAATATGTATGTATATTTTTATGGCATGTACAGATAGACACTTGAAATATTCACAGAATAAAGTGACAGCGGTTGCTACCCTACCTGGGCTACCTACGTAGACGAAGGTGTCGCTTCCTATCATTTGCACATTCGATTGTTTTTATTTCAAACGGTATCTAATCCAATCTAGCGGCTCAGCCGCACGTCATGCAAATATGGTGCTTCGATTCTCTTGATTAAATTAACATGTTTTACAGCCATGTGACGCTCCAATTACATTAGCGTAGGTACTAGGTACTCATAAATGCTTGAAGGACAACCGAGCTCCAGCCACCAAAGTGGAGGTTTAATGACAGGTACTAATTTACAGCTCTTGTGGGACAAGGTTCGTTTCAATCATTTCCCATCGGTGGAAATTGGTATGCACACTTGAATCGATTGATTTCAGTAGGATTAGCCCGACAAGACGACCTACACGACTAAGGTGATTTACTAAAGTGACTTACCTACCTGTCATTTTCTGACGTCTCTAGTTTGACAGTGACAGGTGTAGTAGGTATGTCAGGTTCGCGACTCGACTCGCACCTTGTCCTGTTAAGATAGTAAATAGTTGTCCCCCCTTATAACGTAGGTACCTATTTAAAGTTTCAGAGGAAATTATTATTACGTTTATTGTTACAAAGTGGTTCAGAAAACTTTTTGTTCATTAATAATTAAAGTCACCAAAAACTCGCTAGTTAACGATTGGATGTTCCATGACGAAATTTTATTCTCTTTTGATTAAATCGACCGTACGTCGAATTGAGTCCATGAAAATGTTAATAACAAATATCCCCTAGATGCAGTGATGTTATCTACCATTTTACGACGTTTTCGTTGTGTTCTCGTTCCGTATTTTATACCACAATCGCCTTTAATGGACCCTCACGACATCAAACTTAGATTTACGGATGTGATAGAATGATGCAAGTTTATGGTTCAGTTTAACGTTTAGTTCAAGGTCTGAACTTGACATTCAGGTCGCGGATAGGTGACCTAAATCCACGAGTACTGTGAGCACACCCCGTGGTCAGTCAAATTCATTGAAATCAAGCTATAGGGTTGCCTTTGTCATAATAGAAGATTGTAGATATGTGCGTTCATACGTAATGCCAACATTGCCAACCATTACTTACGTTTTGAATGAATTTGCACCAGCAAAAACGGTAACAACAACATTCCGTAAAGTCTTAATAGTTACAATAACTAGATAATCGCAAGTTTCCTCTCTGTCTCTCAAAGGTCGGTGTAAGAGATCCCTTAACTTAAGGGCTAAGTACGCCCTTGTACTTTACTATCTTGATAGTTTTTTTTTTGTACAGTAATGTGTTCGATATTATATCATCCTATGTCATTAATTTTGAATTTCTAGTAATTTTGAACATTGTCGGTCCTTCACTTCCTTGCATTGTCTATAACTCTACGCAATCAAAAGATACGGTCGTTAATGTCGCATTTCCCTTACCTCAGCATAGGCTTCGAAAATCCCTACTTCCCTTCCATCATGAAATTTGATGCGAAGAAGTGTCGTATTGTACTTACAACTAAATAAAATAATTACATACATACATACATACATATACTCACGCCTGTATTCCCATGAGGGGTAGGCAGAGCACATGGATTCAAAAATCCAGTGCCACGTCTAGCAAATTCAGGGTAACCAGATGATTAAACGTGATATTGCGGTGACAGGTTGCTAGCCCATCGCCCACAACACGCTAACCCTTTCCCAGAGTCGACTCTTACGACACCCACGAGAAGAAGGGGGAGGTGCTATTCTAACCCGGCACCGCACAGGCTTTTACATTTGTATGCTCACATAAATTGTCGTAGGCAGACATTCCGGCTGTGGGTAATAGAATAAAATTTAGTTGATGGTTCAATCAGTTGACTGCATCGGAGATCGCGTGTTCAACTGTTCAGTAGCTCGTGGTGCAAGCCACAGGTAAGGTAGTAGTCTCGAGGAAAGACACACTACAAATCTATCATTTAGATAGATATGCAAGTAAACACTTTAAAAAAAATCTGTAGTTATCAGGAACGGGTTAGATTTCATAATCATAGTTTGTGATTTTTTATAATACACTACATTATTCTATTAGATATAGAAATTATTTCAAATACAGTTTGATGTATGAGTATTTTTTGTGGCTGCAAAACGTACGCAAAGTTTAATATTTCCAACTTCTCATTTTACCCTTTTCTTTTTTTGTATTTTTTTTGCAAAACTATTAAAAAAATTAATTCAATACACGTGCGGGTTACGTATTTTTCACTCGTCGCGTGTCTGCCTCGCTCGCAAGCTCGCTTGTATGTAGTAGACACCTCGAGTCATTTAATAACTCATTTTCCACATATGCATTAAAAGTTTAAATGCAGAGTAGGTTCTTGGAGCAGCAGCTTTGGAGAAATGAGACAAGAGATAGGCTGACTTCGATATTTTCTGTACTGTTCCAGATACAAACATGTATATTCAAGCACTTTTGTTTTATCTTTAGATCACAAATACACATACATTATCAATTATAGAGACTTTAAACTGACTAAGGGTCAGTTCACACCGCGACGAGACGCGACGCGGCGCTGCACGACGATGCATGTGGTTTCGCGCTGCGCAGCGCGGCACC
>BHDV01065267.1:194420-215336 GCA_005406045.1 Adoxophyes honmai | reverse complement strand
GTACACTTAATTAAGATACCTTATGTGGATACATATTTTTGGAAATTAGGAAACGTTTACATATTATTGCACGCGACTGTACCTATAGCATTAACGCTACGTCTGACGTCGGGTCAGCGAAGACAATTTAATTCTTTAAAACTGTGTTTAATACAACATTTAGTAAAATAGTATTCCAATCACATTTTTATGCACGCATACACACATACATACATACATAAAAGTCACGTCTTATGCCCTGCGGGGTAGACAGAGACAACAGAGCGCCATTTGCTCCTTTTATGCGCGCAATTTCACGTAAATAGTCGAACGGTTACAGTACGCAGATGAGTACCCCGCTTTAGTGTGCCGTTGAGGACGGGCCCTACGCCTTGCGCCTAATTATGTTAGTACACAAGTAACCATGGCAACGCTAATAGCAGCACTGTTTTCCTGACCAATATTTACAACTTTTCATTTAACCTTGACGCCGAAATTCCGACCATGCAAAGAAAGCGGCACGACACATGCCATTTCAAATATGGAAGCCATGAATATTTTACCAGGGTTCACACTAACGCTAAACGGCCTTCGTTGTTGCATTGTTCTTTTCAATTTTTCTTTGACCTTTCCAACCTTTTCCTTTGAGATCTGTTGATATAGGACCCTTTGTTGGTTAAGAAAGTTTTTAAGCTTTGTGATACTGTTATGAACGTGTCGTTTATAATTCTTTATTACGTAAGTACGGTTAAATAAATGAATTACTATCCCATGATAGTGCGAACTTTTTATGATAAGCATCGAAATGTTTCTTTCTTGTCGAGTAACGTAATACAACATACTTAGGTGCTTAAACCAGTTTTGTGGCGCGGGAAACTTCGATCTACCAATGATATGAGAACCTCCTTTCTTTTTGAAGTCGGTTAAAAAGGGATTTTTTCGCGCGCTGAACACTTGCGTTGTGATTGGTTATTGATGGATGTCTTAGACAGATGACTCATGACAGATGTCTAGCACCCCAGCGCCAAATGCGTCGAGTAGCCGAACTAAAGAGTGTAAGCGAGAATGCATAGCAAGCAAAATTGTGTCCAGGGCATTTGTAAATAAAGTTCAATATAAATACTCGTTCCGACTACTTTCGGATATCGTTCTGCGCTTCTCGGCGCAGACGGTAACAGCCGATGTAAACACAATGACACTGACACTGTATAAAGAAAATAATAGTTAAGATATGAGAAATAAACCTACTACATTGAAAATCAGGAAAATTAGGAAATCAAATTGGTCTTTTCCAACTACCTACTCCTAACTTTACCTAATCCATCAATTTATATTTACTTTGAAGGTAGGTCTTCATAGTGCCATCTAACGAACTACCGTCCGAGTCATTCGCCCTAGAACTTAGGCTAAGCGCGCACTGCGACTTTTTGTCGCGCGACAATTTTGTCGCAGATTATATGTCATCGCGCGCACTATGATGAAAAAATCAGTATGGACAGCGCTATCTTAAAATCGTGTCGCACGACAAAAAGTCGTAGTGCGCGCTTAGCCTTACCAGGTTACTACAAATGGCAAGAGATGGCGCTATTCAAAGACATATCAATATTACGCCTGTATTCCCAAAATGGGGTAGGCTGAGCACACGAACTCTACATAGAAAAATCGATGACTATTTCATGTTTTGTAGCCACATCTAGCATACATTTTAGGTTTTAGGCGCTGCGCAGACGACAGACTTTTGTGCGATCGAGTCTGCGGAGCAATAAAATCTCTGAATGGCGCAGACAGTTTCCATTCAGAATTTTTATTGCTCCGCAGACTCGATCGCACAAAAGTCTGTCGTCTGCGCAGCGCCTTAAGTTAATAATAGGTATCTGTTAGCCCCTGTTGTTCTGGTAGCCCCGTGTGGTGCCGGGTTAGAATAGCACTTCCCCCTTTCTTCCCGTGGGTGTCGTAATTAAGAGTCGACTCTGGGAAAGGGTTAGGTTAGGTTAGGTTAGGTTAGATACATTCAGTTAGTGTATTGTGGGCGATGGGCTAGCACCCTGTCACTGCAATATCACGTTTAATTGTCTGTACCCTGAAATTGCCAAATGTGGTACCTACTAGATTCTTGAATTCATGTGCTCTGCCTACCACTCTTGGGAATACAGGCTTGAAAATATGTATGTATGTATGTATGTGTAGGTATCTGTTTCCATAATCGTTTCTTACGACATCCGCCGAAGAAATGAATAGGTGCTACTCTAAATTTGATACCACACGGATTGCCTAAAGCGTACCTAATCCTATTTCCTTAGTCGCCTCTTACAACATCCACAGGAGAAATGGAGAAGTGTGTGTACGACACCACAGAGGAAAGCTAACATGTTGTGTACTACCATCGAACCATTGATTCCTGGCCCACCATAGAACCTATTCACAGTGAACGTCATAGTGACATTGCATTGCTTGACAAAGGAAATCTTTATTATGTTTATTGTGACAGCGTTCCGCGATGGGTCAGGAATCAGTTGGTTCGATAGTACCTAAACTATAAATTACGCAGCTATAATATCAATGGCGCCTATTTACACGACCCTCAAAACCACCTTTAACGTAAACACGTACTTAGTTTACATTTATTCGATCGATGTGTTTCAATTTACCTCCATTACGTGTAATGCTTTTGGTCTCGCTATGGTACTGAACATTCAGGGACAGCGGTAATGTTAGTCGATTATACATAAAAAATCATATTTTTTTCCGAAAATGTGATGACGGATTGACCGAATTTATACCTTCACAATAAAACAATCGAAAAAAAAAATCCAAAAAGCCTGAAATTTTGACATTGAGGCCCGAATAAGTCCCTTAGCACACATGGGACCGATGGGGTCTTTTGACACTTTATTTTTTATAGCAAAACCAATGTTTCCATTAAGATTTGGCTTTGTCGGATTTGTCTTTATTTGATCGTTGTAACTAATAATAACGTTCGTTGTAAATAATAATAAAAAAAATTGAGCATGGAGTCTTTGTGCTCTAAAATAAATGGATTTTATTTATTTTTAAACGGTTTTTAAACGGTTTTACTTAGCTTACCCCGTTTGTTTTAGACTTTAGTCTTTGGTCTTTGTTGGTTCAAATTTAGAAATGGAAATTTCACCCTCTTTCCGTCAACTGATTGATCTGAAATTCGGTATGCGCTTTTAGTTGTGGTGACAATACAATAATGTACATTCATTATCATTGTAAATTCAAAATGGCCGCCGCTACAAAATGGCGGATGACCTAATTCTTATCTACCCCATCAATATGGGTATCAATTGAAAGGTCTTTGCAAGGAGAATACAGTGCACTATATCAAATTAAAAAAAAAAACTAAAAGCTCGAAAAAAAAAAGTAAAAAAAACTTTTAAGTAAAACGGTTTTATATACATTGATTAGACTAAAATAAAACCGTTTTACTTAAAAGTTTTTTTTACTTTTTTATTATAATAATATAGAGGTTCTATCGTGCGTCAGGAATGAATTGGTTCGATGTAAAGTAACGTACTATGTAATAGGACTAAGACAGAAGTACAAAGGCGAAATTAAGAAATTATCTCTCAATGCCTTAAATTCCTGCCAGTTAAATAACAAATAGTTCGAACTACAAAATACATACATACATATTCTCACGCCTGTATTCCCAAGTGGGGTATGCAGAGCACATGAATTCAAAAATCCAGTGCCACGTTTAGCAATTTCAGGGTAACCAGGTGGTTAAACGTGATATTGCAGTGACAGGTTGCTAGCCCATCGCCCACAATACACTAACCCTTTCCCAGAGTCGACTCTTACGACACCCACGGGAAGAAAGGGGGAGGTGCTATTCTACAAAATACCGACTTAGAATTAGCAATATCCTGAAAGAATCTGTCTATGTAACGTTGAAGAATTCCGAATTCAATTAAATCATAAATATTAATTAAACGACGCCAAAGTACGTCTAAGTTTTATGTGTATTTAACTAAAATGAAGTAATTACACGTAGATTGAAAATTGTTATTTTTTTCTGTTTCATATAATTTGTTTGCGTTTTTACATACGAAGTCTTTTCAAAATCACTCGATTTAAGTCTCTGATCTGATGTACGGATATAAAAATGTGTGTCTAAAATCGGTTTTACTATGTCTAGACACTATAGAGTCTAGACTTATTTACTTAATTGCAACGTCTTTAGTATTGTTTACGCCAAACAGTCTATCGCATGCTCGCGTAGCAAGTCTACGAGGCTACGTAGTAACGTAGCACGGCTACGTGCGAATTGCTAAAGCTACGACACCAAGCAAACATTTTCGTTTGCTCAGTATGTTTGCCTACGGTCACATTACCTCTCACTGCCAAAATAGCTCTTATTGCAGAGTGTCAAAGAGGAAAATAGGAGGAAAAGGTTGTTTTCGTGTTCAGAAAGATTACACACATCAATTGCGTTTTTTACGATGGTGATGTATCGTTTTTGAGATGAACTTGGCGGTTTTGTTACTGCGTTGCGTGGCTCGATGGATGTTGCGTATCTCGAGAATTACTGTTACTATTCTCCTAAATTATTTACTTGAGAGCTATGTACAGTGAAGTCAGTATCACATACCCATACGCTGTTGATCAGAATATCCGGAAACTCATTGTGAAAAGATAAAAACTTAAAAAGTTTTCAATCAAGTGCCCATATGCCAATTTATATTTTCCCAGTTAGGTTCTTCATACGTAGAGAAATATTTAAAGTTAAATATGATTTTCTTCACTTTTATTTTTTCTGTCGTCAAATTGAAGAAATTCTCGGTTTACCAACCTTCATCAACGTTATTGGAGCGTTGTTTTTCAAAGCATCAACTTTTCCGCCTAAATAAATTCCGTTAAAACCACAACAAAGAAAGATTTCCGACAAGCGACGTTAAAAGAGTTGTGTCAGGAAATAGGCAAAGCCATTATCTTCAAAGGTCGATGCTTGCCGCGGTGAAAATAAACTCGGTGAAAATTCACTTGGAAAAGCCTTGACTCTATTTCTCTGAACATACCATTATAACAATTTCCGCTACAACCGCTGATTCTGATCGTTGGTTCAAACATTTGGCATAACTTTCAAGTTTCAAGGGAGAAAAGTTGGAAAAATAAACCAAAGTAGCAAAAACGAGGTTACACTTAATTCTTCTGTGCTAATTCTTGCCTTATGTTGTCTAATGTTTGAGAGTTAATATTCAGTCAGGATTACCCTATCGTGTTTGTATTAACTGATGTAAGATTAACAATTAACATAGAGTCAGATTTGACCTAGATCGGCGCAAATCAGCTTTAGCTAAAATAAAACTATACCCAACGTTGGAACCAATGTTTGGCGCCAACACGAGGCTTCAAACTTAACTCGATCTAAACGCGTTCGACAATCGATAGTCATAAGGTGAAATGTTTATCTTCACTATGCCATGTAATGTTGACCACGTGGACTTTACTTTGGTAGCCGCAAAGGACAAATTAGAGTGGCAGGAGCGACTAGTGCATCTTTGCGTGTATACGTTGATGGTATTTTAATCATGTAGTTTGTAGTTTGTCACGCGTCGCTGTTTACAGAATAAATAGTTGACACCCTTTCGTAATTAGCCCTGAGAGCGGTTTCAGACTGGCGTTTTACACGCGCATATAGTAACGTTTTTTAAAGCGCGTGTACTCGCCTACGGTAGAGATAGGCAAAACGTATCATTGAGAAGAAAATATTGCAACATATTTTTCATACATACATACATACATACAATCACGCCTGTGTTCCCAAATGGGGTAGGCAGAGCAGACGAAACGATTTATTTTTTCAACCATGATTATATCAGTAGGTAAGCTCTCGCGTACAGATTCGTGCTACATTGGGATATGTCATCTAATTGTATAGCCTGTGTAGCTCACCAACAAGCTCAAAATAACCTGAACGTTTAAAGTGTTAATTAGATGTTACAGATAGTCAAAAATTTATGAAAACGGAATGATACCTACATATCTTTTGTCGTGCGTTTGTTTTAGCGTGTAGTGTCGGATTTAGAATAATACCTCTCCATTTTCTCCGTGACTGTTGTAAGAGGCGACTAATACGTTTAAGGTATGCTTTAGTTAGTTAGACAATAGACTAGAAACCTGTTACTATTATACCTACTTACCTATTAACTTAGAACGCAAAAATATCCTAGAAGTACTTAGCTGTAAAACGTGAAATAGTTTTGGAAATAGTCATGGTTTTAACTACGTAACGTTTCGTATGCTCAGCAGCCTACCTCCATTTGAGAATAAGGGCGTGATGTTTGTATCTATCACTCCTGAAGGTAACTTCATACACTCGCTAATAATTAAATACACCGCTCGTGCAAGCGTGCAACTAAGTAAGTCAAAAATGAGCGTAGAAAAAAACGCTAGTCTGATACAGTTCTGAATGTGTTTGGTTTCAAGGGAAATTGGGAAAGCAAGGTCAAACCCTCCATTTGGTGACGTGAGGGTATTTTAGAGAAACTGAAGTGCGACATCATTTTCCGAGAAGATAATCAAGCTATACATGCGTACATCACGCCTGTATACATACTCTAATGGCGCAGGCAAAGCACAAAATGCTACATATTCAAAAGCATTACTATTTCAAAATTTGTAGCAGCTCCGATTTAGCATATTTTGTAGTTTTTAAGTTATGAGGTGTAAAAGTGACAGGTTGTAGGTCTGGATATGGAAATGGAGAGGTGTTATTCTAAACCCAACACCACACGGTAGGTCAGCTCAAATTTGCTAAAATCCCGACATTTTCGTTTCTTGATCAAAAAAAGCTTAAAAAAACTGGGTACCTACCCAAATGGGAACCGTACCTACCTTTGCCTATGCAACATCAAGTAAAAAACAATTTTATCTAAAATTAATGGATTCAGAGACTAACTTAACTTACCCGCTTTCTCCGTGGTTGGTCCCAATATGTGATACATCAACTGCAAGAAGTTTATAATCGCATAAGTTTTTAAACACATATATTCCTGCAGCAATGGTTGCAACAAGTACAGGCTTGTAATAATAATTTTGTTTCTTGTCATGTCCTCACCCTCACTTCCAGGGTGAATTTTAGAATAGTGTGTTTAAGGTTAGTATTTCTTTTTAGTGTTTAGGTTAATTGTTACATTAGATTTCTATGTTAAAATTGAGCAACACAATGTTTTGAAAAATTATCGGATAACTCACGTTTAATAAATCGAGTTTAGCTCGACATGTTTCGGACTAATTCGTAGCCCTTCATCTAGGAGCCGCGGCAGCTGCTGCTGCCAAACGCGAACTGCGCGCCTCGGCTCTCTTCGCGCGACGAACATGTCGAGCTAAACTCGATTTATTAAACGTGAGTTACCCGATAATTTTTCAACATGAGTCTCACGGTAGTTTAATGTATAATGCAACATAATGTTGTAAAGGGACACCATTATGTTGTAAGGCGTGATAAATGTGATAATGATAATGGGGTGAAGGGACAAAGGCGCTGACATAATCCTGTAAATCGAAGGTCACAAGAGCACCCATTTAGATGTAATTAATTATGTAACGGACCATTAACTTGACAAAGCTTAAGTAACGCAGGGAGAGTCGAATCACCTACGTGTATAGGTACTGTAGGAATAGGTTTTATACAACTATGTAAATTTGAATTTTGTTAAAAAAAGAATGTTAAGAATGTGACTCTAAGAAAACTAAGAATAATGTCAATACGTGAGAAAAAATATAATAAATCTTAAAAGTCCTTTAAATTAGCTTTTATTTGAAGAATCTACTGCCTACGCCCCCAGTAGCTCACATTTATTCTTAAGTTATTTGTTGGATTATGACACTATTATCGCCCATTCATTTGTTTACACGACTGCCAACATCTATTGAAAGACGGCATATACAATATTATTAGATTTTGTGAATATAAATACTTAAATAAATAAACCAAGGAACTGTTAGACAAACGGTGTAAGGTTACCACTGGTGTGGAGTCACGCGGCGGGTTGCCTGCGTCACTCCAGCCGGGTCACCTTCTTGCCCTTCACGATCGTCGGCTTGTTCTTGATCAGGCCTTTTCTTCTCTTCGAAGTCTTTTTGGACATGGCGTTGCTTGTAGAAATCGTCCTCTTAGCCAGCGGCAAGCGAGGACGGTTGAATTCGTCCGGCTTTTTAACCCTGTATATCCTCACGAGCCAGTGCTCCGTGGTGTAGGCCTCCTCGAGGTAGGTGAGCTTGAAGCCCCGGTTGCCGGGCAGCGCGCCGCGCGTGCGGTCGTAGCCCGGCGGACTGCCTCCGCTGTCGTACCTATAATATGATAGCTTATACATCAAACAATTTAACATAGTTTTCGATGCTTCGTTATCTATTCGATATTCCCCTCTCTCCGTGAAGTAATCCGCTTCATGTATGTCCTTGGGAAGCTCGCCTTCAGCGATCCTGACCATCCAGATGAACTTGTTAATATCATCTCCGGAGTAGCCAATGGCGCCGCCAAATATCACCAGCACATAGTCGACGTCCAGCATCGTCATGATATCGTACGCGGCGCTCTCGTTGCTCGCCATGGCCTTGCCCACGAGCGCGATATGGGAGTTGTTCCAAGTGTTATTGTCGACTAACGTTGTCCGGTTGCCCATTCCTGCTATCTGGTATCCGTAATCCCACCACGACATGACCCTTGCGTCTTCAGCGGTGTTCTGCGACAGCCAGCCGTACGCTTCCCTGAAGTCGTCTAAGATTTTACGCGATCCGTCATTCCCGTAGCTGGCCAGCACGATGCTAGGGCTGGAGTAGGCATTGGAGGTGGCCCAGGTGCAGTGCACAGAGAACAGCATCAGCAGGATCATGAAGGCGATGAGCGTGCCCGAACGCACATTCATTCCCAGCCCAGAGTCCGACGTCGGCGGCGGCTCGATCGTTCGCTTCTTCAGCTTGCCAGCCTTGTCATATAGGTTCTTCGACTCTTCGTTGTCAGCCGGGGCTGTTGGCAGCTCATCTTCTCTCAGCACGAGGTCTAGTAAGATGGAGAGGGATATCCCAGCCAGCACGCAAACCACCGGAGTCAGCGTCAGCATCAGGCGGACCATCACCCCCGCGAAGTAGACTGCGCTAAGGGCGTAGAGAGCCACAAACACCCTCTCATCGTTGACATTCTTGATGCAGTACCACAACCCCACAGGGAAGGTGCACACAAGGACGTGTAGATCGAAAAAGAACGACGACCAAGTGGTAGGCTGGTGCTCAGACACCGAGGCGATGATGGGGATATGGATCTTAGCATAGCCCGTGTCCCATAGAGAATAGAAACGTCCGCTCCAGGGGGCGATGACCCCCATGTAAGTGAGCATCACCACCACGAGGAACACCGCGGCGGCCGCGACCAGGCCCCCGACGATGAGCAGCTGCTTCCACTGCCCCTTGGGGTTCAGCATGTGCAAGTATTTGAGGGCTCCGATAGCCATGAGCAGGGCGAATACACCTGAGGCAGCCATGTGCTCGGAGGGATATGTAGGAATAGGTTTTATACAACTATGTAAATTTGAATTTTGTTAAAAAAAGAATGTTAAGAATGTGACTCTAAGAAAACTAAGAATAATGTCAATACGTGAGAAAAAATATAATAAATCTTAAAAGTCCTTTAAATTAGCTTTTATTTGAAGAATCTACTGCCTACGCCCCCAGTAGCTCACAGTACTTATTTCCATATGTGAACATACTACCATGAATTTACGGTGACCGTACCTACTCGCTAGTGACAATGAAAGCTATTGATATAGAGTACTATACTTCCACAAGTGATCGCCAAAAACGCTATTTTCTATCCAATTTTAAGTAGTTTAAATTAGTAAAAAAATCTCCGTCCAATTTTTGTAAACTCACGATAATAATACCTACAAGTATCGCCTTGGACGACGTTAAGCGAACTCTACATAGAGGCAAAGCTGGCAACAATCCCTGGCCATCTAATTTGTCAAGTGTCGTAAGAGGCGTTTAGGGCTATAGGGAACCTAAGATACAATTTAGGCGATAGGCTGGTGACCTGTCCACTTCATATTATTATATACTTCTTTCACCTGGTTTAAATCCTCAAATTATGCCAAAAGTAGCTACTAAACATTGTAAAGGTACTTAGTCATGGATTTGACTATGCAACGTTTGTGTGCTACTCCATTTGGGAACATATGACATTATACACGTTACTTATTATTTAGGTACGCAGTTAAGCTACTTAAGATTTAAAAGATTAATCTTGTGTGTCTGGTGACATAGAAGCAAATTAAGATTCCTTAATTAATATCCTTAACAAAGTTAGCAGAAGCGAGCGGCATCACACAATGCATAATTTAAATGCGACTCGGCACAAAATATGCATGAATCCGCGTATATTCCGTTTTACTCTCAAGAAAGGCGTAGTAAAGCGCTTTACTATATTTAGGTTATGCAATACTTAAGTATTAATAAAATTTACATTAACCATCCTTCCTCTAGTTAAGTACTGAGAAGATAAAATAAGACATTTTCCGTGTGGTGTCGGGTTTATAATAGCACCTAAAGTTCATAGCCGGACTTATCCTTAATGGTAGGGAACCTTTCGTGCGCGAGTCCGACTCGCAGTTAGCCAGGTTTTTTTTACATTTGACGGTCCATGGTAATCGCTACGGGGAATAACGTGCTGAAAGCCCCAGTTGAGTTGTTATGGAACGTCCAAGGCTAAATGATATGGGAATTTCTCTATGTCAAGGATAGACGTGTCTCGTAGGTACAGTCGGGGAATCTGAATGTTTAGCAGGTTGACCGTCTTCACATTCGTTCGCATTATAGGACAAACTTCACCAGGATACCATAAAATTCAATATTGAGTACCTATTTATATCATGCAACTGCCTGGAATTAGTAATAAGGCCAATTTTAGAAATATCTCAACCTGCTAAACATCCAATTTCCCTGACTGTACATAATATATGAACATCTTACTAACAAAACAGTTTCCTTGAGATACGAATGTTTAGTTAGAATTTATTCCGGAACGCAGACGTTTGTTGCTACAATTTAAATTGCCACTTAAGTTTGTATTGACGTAGCAAAAGGTCAACATTATTAGCGAAGATGCATTCCCCTGAATGCCAAATGGTAGCATTAGTATTCTGAAGTGTCCCACTTGGAATTCTCACACGACTCTCATAGCAGTGTTGTTCAATAAAGCATTAAGTACACTTTTCCTTTTCATAGCAATAGAATTATAGGAACGTCAGAAAGCTTTAACGTATTTCTTCAGGGTATTATGCTTAAAATATAATAATTTCCGCTCGGTAGAAAACATCGCAAACTCTAAAATAATCTTTCAACTTTATTCATGGTAGGTAATGCATAAAATTCATATCAGCGTTTAATTTTTTAGTATACCTACCTATTACAGAATAGATCAACTCAGACAAATTCAAAGCTTACTCGTGGATCTACCTTTGGGACATGTTGTAAAATGAACACTCGTGATTATCGGGCTCCTTCTTGGGCTTCTAAGCTTCTTACGAACTTGAAATGAGCCTTGTAGCGAATTTAGTAAAAAAAATACACGAGTAAATATACGAGTTATGGACAGTATTTACAGTAGCACTCATGCATACCTACATTAATTTACTTAAAATTCAAAAGTAAAAATACATAATAACAATAACAATCATGATATGGATAAACAAATTGAAGTTTTACCAAAATGTACTAGTGTCTACATATTTGGCACAGACAGATAGGTACACAATAGTATTCCAAATTGTAGGTAGGTATACAATACACCACATATTGATCTTTCAGATGGACCCTCCCATGTTTAATGGAGGTTAGATAAACAGTCTGACAAGTTCGTTGCCCCGAATCCACGACAGCCAAACAAAACAGATGGGTACGAATCACCACCGTGCCAGTACCATGTTTTCTATATAAATATGCTTCTAATTTTTCCATACATTGCATTCATAATATTAACATCAACAGTTGCGTAAGTATTTATCTAGTTTTGAGTACCTAGGTCGAACAGACTAAAATGTCTAAATTCAGTTATCCTGGAAAATCTGACATTCCCTGGCTTTACGACATTTAAACATTATTCCAGTGATTTTTAGTGGATTACTTATAAATTATTGTTCAATCAGTGCTAAAACTATACTTAGGTGCCCTCGGATACTTACATGCGCTCTCCCATAGATTAACAGAAACTGACTTGATCTGTGACCAGTAAATAGTGTAAATATCCAATTAACAATTTAGCTCAGAGAATACCAATAACAATGTTTAGGTAGCTATAAAGTGCACATTCTCTATTGTGGAAACAAAGACCCATTAACTGTCTACTCAGTAAACCTCGGGGTTTAACTACCGGCATTAAACTGAACAGAAAGCTTTGACATTTTGAATTCCAATTTATTGAAAGACTTTTTTATGGTCAATAAATCCAACTTCAGATGAGGCTTTCACTAAAGTCATAACTCGAAAGGTCGATCTGGAAATGGGGCCGTTTACCTTTTGATCCTGTTTTCTCAACTTTTGTTATCGAGCACAAACAAATAACAGATCGCAGTCTCCGAAAATCCGGCAAATAAGTACCTAACTTATAAGAATGCGAAGATAGACTAGAAAAGTAATCCCCACCCAACGGAATCAATTGCTGTAAATCATAATTTTGTTTTGTTTTCGTAGTGCGAGTACTACTTAGGTACCTAGCATCGAATTCGGAATAACATTGAACACGCAAGGTTTAAACGAGAATGGAATAGGTAGTTTTAATATCGAATTTATTTTCTTCCTCGACTCCAAGGGGAGTACCTAATGGTTAACCAGATAGAAAATCAATCTTTTAATATTATAGTAAAGTACCAGGTACCTCTACCATTAGATTGTAATAATGATTATTTTCCGAGCGTTTTATCACGTACCTAGCGACTATATTGATATCAAACCATCAATCGTTTTGATATTGAAAACAGTAATCTAGTGTTTCTTTGTTGTCAGCTCAATAAAAGCAGCGGGGTATGGTGGTTTCATTGAAGACATTTTATACATTACCAAAAAAGTTTGTCACAGTGTGATTTCAACCTTTGCCTCGTCCACACGATGTTGATGGTGGAAACGCGGGAATTTGCATAACGGTTTGTGTTTGACAGCTTAAACGCGGCAAAATAACCAATCATTTTTAAAAAGTGTTGTTTATGGTCTATGGCGTAATAGTGGAGGGACACGCGAGCATCGGGCCAGGCACCAACAACACCAACTTATCGCAGGTGATTGTTGTTTACTAGATTAACTAATACAACAGCGCTGGCGCTGTGTTGGTTAGGTATACCTAATTGGCCTATAGATATCTACGATAATTTCCGGCATTGCATGTCACGGAGAGTGACAATTACTTAATAAAAATAATTTTGCTATAGTGCAGTGTGGTTATTTCGCAGCCAGATCATATTCAACTAGACCTAACAGTCTAATGTTTAGTTCCTGCGTAACTATGAAATGTTTTATAACAGTTTAATACCGTACCTACTAGCTAAATATCTATGCTTCTACACTTTAATTTAATACACCTAAAGATTAATGTAGAGTCATAAATCATAATAATGGGGCTAAGTTGTTCAAAATTCACTTACTTTTTTATGGATGGTCTGTATTGCACTAATTCTAAACTGCACTTCAGATACAGATACCTGAAACTTAAACACCCTAAAAGCGTATGTACTTACCTAATAGGTTAGATAATTGTCGCTCTATCTACGTATACTTGGCAACTGTTAGGTACAAGTTCTTCGGATTGGTGTTGGCCTGAATAGTTACGGTTTCAACTAACCTAGTATTTAAAATGCACATGCACAATGCAGTGGTTGCCGACGTCATTTACTTTGCAGTAATATTTTTGCCACTAATGCGCCAACACGGTCCGTAAAGGAACCAAAGGATTTACGAAAATGCAGTTTAAAACGTGTTCTGTTCGTGATTACATTTCAGAAAGTTCGTTCAGTGATCTGTTTGGTTTTAAAACAGATGTTAATTTATTGATTACCTAGTTATAGGTACATCAAGACTCCGTCGAGAAGATTAAATGGTTAGTTGATAAAATAACATTAAGTTTCATAATTTCATCGACTGTCGATTATTATTACGGTATAGGAATAAGAAAGTGACAAGTGTTCGTAAAGGCAAGCTTTTCACATCTCACAGTTAGTTAGGTAGTTTTTTTTGTAATAAATAGTGCCGTTATAATACTGCGTTGATTCTTAAAGTAAAATTATTGTGGCTGAAATTAAAGAAAACCTACTTGATTATTGGGTTAGTTATTTATAGTGCATCTAGTAATTGTTTGCCTTTTTACAATATGGTCATATTTAATAGGTACAGTATGGATGGATGAATTCCTATAGTAAAAAGATTATTTTAACTGGATTATGTGAAATTTAATACAAAAACTTTTATAACTTCATTATTTAAAACTAATTTTCTGTTTAGATTTTTTCGCTATAATAAGTATTTAATACTGTCTGATGGAAATACTATTGCTATCAGGAATTACGTGATTGTAGGATAGTGTCGTTACCTCGTTACATCGCAGTCAAACATACACAGACTGTATGGACTCATTCCTTTTGACTATTATTATTGCGGTGACCGGGTGTCAATCGTGTCAATGAACTTTTGCTAGACAGGAGTAAAAAATAACCTAACTACAAACACAAATAAGTCACCGAAAAAGGCGAAAAAAATACAAAAAACGAGTTTAAAACAATTGAACATAAGTATAACAAATCGTTTATGTAACTAAATCTGTAGAAATTGTGTGCAGCTTCAAAATGGGTTACGTTCTTTTATTTTTTAAATCTTTGTTCCAGGCTTTTAAGGTTAGTAAACCCAATTGTTTTGTTTTAGATAAAGATAAATTATTGTTTACTACTTCATTTCATTTATAGTTTAATTAGTTACCTGCAAAATGTCAGAATACATCTTACAAAATTAACAACATTGTTATATTTTCATCGTTAGACTATTAAGAAGGTAGAACATAGACCTCAATTTGTTTACTAACAATTTATAATAACTATCGCTACAATAATTAAATCCAATTTAGTGTAAGTTGATTAAGAGGAAGCGCATTATTAACTAATCAAAACACCCAAAATGGTAAATCAAGCTATGGCCAAAAGCGCAGAAACACTTATTTTAGTCAAGAAATAAAACAAAACACATCTGTAAATTGATGACTCTATCTCCCTTTGATTGACTATCTTCTAGTCATCTAGTCCCTCTGATAAGTAAGCAAGTTAGGCAGAAATCATTTCATTTTCCACCTCTACTGTTAATAAATTCAAATTATATTTTGACTCTTACAGACTATACATTTATAAGTTTTAAATCATAATCATTGATTCTGGGACCGTATATATATTTAACCCTCTACATCTTTCAATAAATAAATTTAATGAATAAAAAATTAGAATTGATGTTTTGATTTTGGTGCGCTTAATTACCTTTGTTCATATTTTTATTATGTTGCTGTTTTATTTATAGGTACTTGGTGGGTTTTCCTTATGTGTATAACACATGTTGTGGTTACTATTGTATGTAAAGTTTGACATATTTCAGGTATATTCTTTGTTCAATACTCGGGTAAATAAAGTGTACAATAAAATTCTGGGGATTTTATTTAGACAACTTTGTAAGTTTTCGATTTATAATTATTAAAAAAATGTACAATAAAAGGTAATTATAATAAGTAGTTAGTGTTAGACTACCATGTTGACCATATATTACTGTAACCCCTTGTTCTGTCAATCTCAAATAAAATTTCTGTAGCTCTAAAAGTTGGACTATCCCTTGAAGGAAAAGTCCACCTTTTTGCGACTCCTTGTTTTAATATTTCTGTATTTCGTGTCTTGTGTCCAGTAGTTTTTACTTACTTGTTGTATTTATTGTCCGCAGACTGTGCTAGAGTCAGGGAGTGTGGGGAACGCTTCATCGTCTGATGAGGAGCTGGAGCAGTGGGAGCAGATTTTCATGATGAGAGATGAAAACGGCAACAGTTATAATGACAAGTAAGTTGAATCGCTAAAGCTGGGTACCATATTAGAACAGCAACAACTCAACTTTTTTTTATTTGGTCAACAAAGCCTGATAACTCCCAAAGGGTAAGCAGTGCACACAAAATGTTAAATAGACAAAACCTTGAGTATCTCATTTTTCATAGGCATTTCTTTAATTTTAGGATTATACATAAATGTAAGGGGTATAATAGAGACAGGATACATAAGTACTATTAGCTTGTTCTTAGTGAAATAACGGATCTACTCACGTTTTTTATACGAGATTAGCTCGACATGTTTCGGGTCAATCCCTGACCCATCATCAGTGCGCGTCTATTCGCTGCCGTGGCACGTAGCTCCAGATAATGGGTCACGGATTGACCCGAAACATGTCGAGCTAATCTCGTATAAAAAACGTGAGTAGATCCGTTATTTCACTATGAGCGTGTCTCACGGTAATTTTATGTTTAAATTAGCTTGTTGACTAAAATATACCATATCCTTTTACGACAAACACCAAACACCAAAACCAACATGTAATATTAGTAATGAATTTTGTATCTTTTTTTCAGAAGAAAGAAAAAAAGCATATGGTGTCGGCCATCATGTATTCCTGTCTCCATAGTCATAGTTCTAATCGTGCTGGTTGTGTTGGTACCTCTGCTGGACCAACCAAATCTGGCACATGTGCTGCCCCCAAACGCCCCTGTAGCGTTACATTGCTCAGATGAGTGTAGGTACGGTAACATTCCTTTATTTATTGAAAATACATACATACAATCACGCCTATGTTCCCAAACGGGATAGGCAGGACACATGAAACGTGACATAGACAAAACCATGATTATGTCTATTTCACGCTTCGCAATTCACAACCACTTCTAGCCCTAATTTTAGATTTGAAAACAGATGGAAGAGGTAGTATAATAGTGACAGGTTGCTAGCCTGTCGCCTAAGGCATACCTAAACTTATTTCCCTAATCGTCTCTTACGACATCCACGGAAGAAATGGAGAAGTGTTCTATCCCGTCACCACACAGGAATTAATTAATTGAAAATCCTTTAACATGCTCCTTTCTACTTCTATGTAATGGAACATAACAACATTACAATATTGTTATAATTGTGTGCAGAATGTATAAAAATGTGATGAGGCTTCATTCAACATGCTTCAATTACCTAGGCTTATTATTTATTGAATAAAGTTTTAATGTTACGGTTCCTTTCCTTGCAGGTTATCTTTAGTAGAAAGTATTCCAGAAGGCCACATGTACCCTTCAAATATGACACATTTGCCGACTAAGAATGTGTGGTTAGATTTAATAGATGAAGCTCAAACATCCATAGAAATAGCATCTTTTTACTGGTCTCTTAGGTTTAATGAAGAATATCCATATAATTCCTCTATAGAGGTGAGTTGCTTGTTTTTCATGCTGTTTTTGTAATTTCAAAAAACTCGGGGATGATAGGAAATATGCTGGATTATTTCAAGCTACTTCGGTCACCGTACATCGCCTTTACATTAGGAGTTAAGAGGAAATGGAGCGGTCATATTTTGTATGGAAACGTAGTCCCCTAATTCCTCGCTGGATATTACCCGTAGAACAATGATTTTTTACATCAACAATCTAATGATATATTACCATGTTCCTATGTTTTCCTTTTTTTCTTTATTGAATTATCAAAGGAGATATTAACCTTCAAAAACATGAAAAATTGCCAAGTTTTTTCCGTTGTGTTCCAACCTCTAGAAACCAATTTTAACACAATTATATCAAAATATAAGAACATAGAAACACAGTTATGACATTTCTTAAACATTTAATGAAAAAACATATTTAATCGGTTAAGTTTTGGAGAAGAAATCAGGGGACTACGCAACGTTGTTTTTGAATAATTTTCATAGGTATTTTCGGTCCGAGCTGTAGTTGTTCTTATCGCACTCGACGTGGTCTGGGCAGGTCACGGCGCGACAGCAATAGATTTAGCAAATACCTATTTTTCAATTCCTTCGACCGGCATATTTCCTCTTAAAGGCCGGTCGCGGACCACAGCGAAATTCGAGCGTTGATCCCCTGTAATCTATCTCTTTCGCACGCTTGCAGTAATATTGCTCTCACGCTCGCAATTGAGCACGTGCGTCGCGCTGTGATCCACGCTCGAATTTCTCTGTCCTCCGCGACCGGTCAGCTGTCGCTTGACGCATGCGGCTATTTACTGTGCCCTTTACACATTTGCATGCCGCATGCGGCGAAATACTGAATGTAATTTAACTGCCGCTATACTCGGATGTACAGAATTTACTAGAACTTTATACTTTCAGGGTGAACAAGTGTTCCAAGCTTTATACGCCGCGGGGTCAAGACGGCGTATAAACTTGAAGATTGCTCAAAACTGGCCCACTAAGTTATATCCTAACATAGATACTGAATATTTAGTTAAGAAGAAAGCAGCGCAGGTAAGTTACGGCCTAGCGTACATTATTGGTTATAAACTTTAGCGATTCTCACTCATAAATGTGACTTACCGGGACTTAATCACATTGAATTTGTTTTTTGTTCTCCAGGTACGAAGTTTAAACTTTTCCAAGTTGCTGGGGAATGGAATACTCCACACAAAATTCTGGATCGTGGACAGAGCGCACTTTTATATCGGCAGCGCGAACATGGATTGGCGGTCGCTTACTCAGGTATGATGTGATGATTCAAAGATAAATTCGAGCGTTAGCCCGCTACTATCTGTCGCACGCGTGCAGTAATATTGCCCTCACGCTCAGACAGTGCGACGCTCGTGCTCAAGTGCGAGTGTGAGAGCAATATTACTGCACGCGTGCGACAAAGATAGATAGAAGCGGGTCAACGCTGAAATATCTCTGTGCTGCGCGACCGGGCTTTAGCTGACTGAAACCACAGGATGGGTTTACTACCTACGTACAGAAACTCCACTCCTGAACATATTTAAGCGTAAAAGTACGAGTATTGCTGTCTCTTTCTACCCTTACTTACTTGCCTTTCACGAGGTCTCGCCGGTGGATTGTACCCTGCCAAAACTGTAGGTTCAGCACGGTAACACGCTCTAGTCGCGTCGCGCGCGGGATAGTCTACCTGTCACTTTCTGACGTCTCTAGTTAGACACTGACAGGTATAGTCTATGGCGCGCGTATCTCTACTCGCACCCTGGCGTGCCAAAGGGACTGGTTTGCAAAGTATCTCATTCGAATCTGTTTGTTCCACGCAGGTCAAGGAGCTGGGCATCGTCGCGTACAACTGCTCCTGCCTCGCTACAGATTTGGGAAAAATATTTGATGTGAGTTCTAGAATTAATATAAGAATTGTATTTTGTTTGTCTAATCTTACGTGTTTCACACTGGGTGTTATTTTGTGTCAGTGCGATTACCAGAGGGACCCCGTTTTTTTAATCTCTGAATGCAGGACAATCACGAACCGGGATCGTTGAGCCACTTGCCACTGTTCGCAATTTAGACGTGTAATCAATGACCGATGTGACTGACAGATGTTATCTATTGGATTAGTATTACACGACCAAGTTACAAACATAGGTAAGTGGCTCAACAATCCCTGTTCGCGATGGTACATATTACTTCTATCCCTTATGTCGCTCTCTGTTTTCACAAGAAGCGCCTTCCTCGTGTTCCTAGAATATTTTAAAATCCTCCCTCTTTAAACTATTTTTAACGGACTACGAGAATTGGGTCGTTAGGCACGCGCTTAGAAGGGTAAGGTTAAAGTTGAAATAGGAAGTAATGGAAATACATTTTTGCGTATTTTTTGTTTATCGTCGGGAAATTAGGGCTTCAGACCAAGACAACAATTTCCATTCCATTTTTATTTCCTTTCCGTATCTTAAAGTTTCTCTTTCATTGACTAATTTGTACTTTATGAAGTACATTTGGCTGTTATGTTTCCTGTTAATATACCAGACACTCCAGACAGTGTGAAATGATAATACATAAAATCAAATACACAATGGTCTTATGGATATTAAATTCGTTGTTTGGTGACCATGTCTAACCAGACACGTTGGCATGCAAATACCTTGAATAAATTAATTAGAAATATTTAATTATGATTTAAGTATCCCTTAATTGAATAGAAGATTGAAGGTGTGACGATGCTTTGCCAAGTTAGTTGTAAGTTGTACTGGCTTTTGTAAGATACACACATCATCCCGGCCGTCCTTGATACAGTAGTTACATCCTAGTACAGTAACTTTACCGTCTTTCGTTCTAAATAACGCGAGCTCTGTTGATTACGATAAATTGTTTTATAGATAGCTAGTTAGAGGAACGTAGCATAAAGCTAAGTTTTTCAAGTTACAGCTTTATAAATTGGCTGTCTTCTAACCCTTTTTCCGGTAGCAGCAAAACGCGTCAGTCTGTAATTAATTGTGAAGGATGAGATGTCGTTTTTTAACTTGCTGGTTCGCTAGTTACATCGCTTGACTATGAAATATGAAGTAGACGAGACATGATAACGCTCAGTCATTAATCAATCTACAGTGCTCTGCTATAAAGTTAGCACATCGGTCTTGACAGCGAACGTCGGCTTTGTAGAGCATTGTCTCTCTCTAATTTAAGTGACGCCGATTGTCTCTTTCCTAAGACCGACGTGCATACTTTATCGTTGTGTACTGTAAACGTCCTAGCCTCTCCTCAGTATGGAGGCGTTGGACTGTAGTTCCTTACAATACGAATTGGGTTCTTGACACGCGAAATTACTTCGCGACTGTAAGGAGGTTTCTCCTCCATAAGGGGCAGCGCAGACGACAGACTTTTGTGCGATCGAGTCTGCGGTGCAATAAAAACTCTGAATGGCGCGCAGACAGTTTTCATTCAGAGTTTTTA
>BHDV01065267.1:146232-189712 GCA_005406045.1 Adoxophyes honmai | reverse complement strand
TAATTACGAGTTCTGCGTGCTCGCCATCAATTACTGAGTTAGAAAAAATGGTACCTGATCACGGATTAAAAGTCACCGTGTATATTGGTACGGATACGGATTTTTTAATATTGCATAACTTTTCAGTAGGTACAAGTAATATGATGCCAAATTCTTTTGTATTTGTTGTACTCCGACTTAATTCCACATTCGCGTGACCAAAGAAGTTTGTAATCGACGTAAACCATCAAAATTTTCACGAACAAATTCCTCAACTCATGTCTTTACCGACAAAAACAATTAAATTAATTCTTATTGTTCAGTTAACGACTTCAAGTTTCGTCGAAACCTGATACGAGACAGGACAAATTACTGAATTATTATGAACATACATACATAGACATTTAAGGTGTAAGAAGACGAGGTTCCTCCAGCTTTTTTTTACATTTGTTATAGTTATAGTTTGCGTGATGTCCCTCACGTTCCGTTAAGGCAGCCATTCTCAAAGTGTGTTCCGCGGAACCCCAGGGTTCCGTGATACTTCTGTAGGGGTTCCGCAGGAATTAAGAAAAAAAAACAGAACACCACTTTTGACGTTTTGACGCGTCGTCGTATACACGGACGGACGGATGGATAAATAATACACGTAAAAATATTTTTGTAGGGTTCCGTCAAGTTTTTCGCTTTCCAAAAGGGTTCCGTCACCAAAAAAGTTTGAGAACCACTGCGTTAAGGAGTCGAGCACTCGGACGTTTACCTTACGCGAGCAAAGGGGTTACTTGGTGATAAGTGGTTACTTGCACTGCACATATCGTCCACGATTGTACAGTAAATGGTGCCCTTGTTTCATTTTTACCTTAAATTATTGACCGGTCTATAAAACTACAAAATAACGCAACATCAGGTCACCTAGTGTACACAGATTAATAGTCTAATCTAATAGATGTTTTCTAATGCAAATTGTACCAATCATGTGGAATGCCTTACAAATTACTTAATCGCGAGTCGCTGTTTAGCGGAAATTACACTGAGTCGATCGCAAAACTGTAAAGAACACGATAGTCGGCCGTATTCGGCGAGCAATCGCTGTCACAGCCCGACTAGATGCTGGCGGTCGGTAGACAGTCTAGTGTACAGACAACGTTCGTTGACCGAAGTAGTTAAGAACACGTGCCGCGACCGCTTGCTTAGTTGGTTTGGTCATATAGAGAGGAAGGATGAAAGAAGATTAACTAATCAAATTTATACGGGGAATGTGGAGGTGCATTTTGAGGGGAAGAACTAGAAGGACGTTCTGAGACCAAATCGCGGATGTTTTAGAAACAGGTCATGTCAAGAGTACCCGAAACCGACGAGCATGTATGAGGAGATCGATGAATGTGGGTGAAGCAAAAAAGGTATGTCAGGATCGTAGCAAGTGGAATAAAGTAGTCTCTGCCTACCCCTATGGGAAAGAAGCGTGACGTTATGTATATATGTATGCAGCGACCGCATTAGATGAACGGGTCACATTTACATTTAACACCTTAATTTATATTTGGCTTCTATAACATTGGCTCTCTAAGCTTAAAAAGGCTCTATAGTGGAAATAAGACATTACCTCCGACTAGACACGTACGAGACACGAAAACTCCCATAACCTCAGCCTTGAGCCGACCGCCTGCTCTCATTGCCTGCAGGTCAAGGGTACCCGCGTGACATACATATACACAATATTAGACATATAAAGATATATCGTTATCGTTACGTGTTTGATAGGGGAGGGCAAAGGGCCGGTAGAAAAAGTTTTAAACAATTTTCTTTAGTTTCCATTGGAGTATACTTTAAAATCGTGGGGCGTATACTTAAACTGAATTTCGGTTTTACTTGGTCATAATTGCGCGTGAACGGCTAGAAGATTTCCTTGATGTGTTTTGCTGCATTCATTATTGTCATGAAAAGATCCTTACGTAAGCAAAAAGGAGGGAAAACTGCGGAAGCTTGTCTAAGAACAACTAAGATGTTTTATTGTTGAGTGCGATAACACATTTCAAGTCAATGTTATCAATCAATTAATTTGATTCCATTTGGTAATGTCAGATTTAATTTAGTAGGTTTTATTGTAAGACTAAGAAATTTAAGAAACTTCTTATAAAGTATTTATTACTTTTACATGTGATGGCTTATTCAAATGTCACTTCACAAACTAAGTATAAAGACCGCATACTTCTTTAATGCGCACCCAAAAACCTCTTAATTCGATTCAAAGCCAAGAATGTACCTTATGTTGCTTGCCAAAAATTTAACAGATACAGGCTGTATCTGCCGGCTTAGCACGACAAGGCGCGAGTAGAGATACGCGCGAGATAGTCTATATCTGTCTGACGAACATCTGAAAAAGACGGGACCATTCCGCGCGCGACGCGACTAGGGCGTGTTGGCGTGCTAAGCTTACTGACTTAAAGCCAGTGGCTTTACACATTTACTGAGGGCGAAATATAAAATGATGTGTGATGGTGGCATGGCTAAGTTCCTTTACGTTTCAACTTTTTTTTCCACCAGGTTTATTGGAGCTTGGGCACGCCAGACGCAGTTGTACCCGACAACTGGCCAGCAAACCTGAGCACCGCCATCAACATGGACCATCCCATCAACATCAGCGACAAGTACCACAGCTTTGGGGCGTATATTACCGTAAGTACCATTTACAGGGAATACAATTGTCGACGACGTATTGACAAGTAGAGGCCGGATTATATGCAACATGAAAATTGACAAAATATGCAAAATTTTATAGTAGGTATTTTGTCTTTGTACTAGGTATACCTACATTTTTTCTCATTTTTTCAATCGAGAATCAATTTGCATATTAACAATTAGATACTCTAACATTCTAAGCTTGATTTCTAGCGTGTACAAAATACACGTTGATAATCTGGCATAGTCTGGCATTCTGGTTTTTGGTTGATCAAAAGTTGAAAATACTTTCCTAATCAGATGAATACCAGTCTACATTTACCGATTTAGTGCATATTGCATAATCCGCTCTCTACTGATGAGAAAGTAGTAGCCTAACGTACCTACCTACCTACTTAATTGCTTCTAATCCACGGATATGTTTTTCACATTTCGTCACATAAAAATGGAGCGTTTAAAACGTTTCACGGCTTTGCTTATTTCTTACAAAACTCGTATCGTGCTCCTTTAACGCGGCACTAAAGAGCAATGGCGCTGAATCCCAACGTTTACTATATCTTTTTAATATCCTAATCCCCGTCCGCGTTTACATTCTTTTATGATATCGTGTGTAGTTAATATCAGCAGTAATGCCACTATAAAAGACGTCATAGAGTTAATGTTCCTTGTCGGAATATGCTATAACAGAAGGCTCGTAAAGCTGTGTACACATAGGAGGCGGTAGCGAGGCAGCGAAGTGTGGAGCTTTTTTCTTCTTGTGAAGCTCAATTTCGAAGGAAGACCCATTAGTATGGAGATTATCAATCGTTGCGAGGAGATATTTAAGGCTGCTACAAATAGAGACGATGCTGGTCGCTATACAAACTTCCGATTTGAGATGGAGATCCTAGCTGTAAATGCCTATAGGGATTCCAAAATTTTGTGTCATAAATTTTTGCCTTGTGAAACGACAAATGAAACAAACGGTATCTGTAAATAAACAATAATTTTATTATGAATTTAAAAAAAAACGCTCTTATTTTAGATAGTAAGTATGGGAAACTTTGAGGGTTGTCGTTCTTATTGCTATTCAGAGTATTTTGTTATTCTAAACAATAATTTTGCCACGGTTTTCAATTTTCCTTATAGAAACGCCAATCACATCATACACTGGGTATATCTGTATAAAAAAATTCAACGTTGCAAATACTCTTAAATAAAACAAAAAATATAAACATCAAAATCAAGAAGTAAAAACAGCGAACTTAGTCCTGGAAATCTTCTGGGCCCACATTTTCTTCAAGTTCCTTAGGCTGTTTGTAATGATCAGCTTTCAACCGAAGCGCCTGCACCCCTTCTCTAAGCGCTCTCAGTTCGCCCACCATCCGGGTTCGGAGCCTGTCCACTTCGGCCAGCATCACCTCTGGAGTGATCTTGACCCTCTGGGGAGCACAGATGTCCAGACCTTCCGGCGCTGGATCCGTGACCAAGGACACTTCCGCCTCGTCCGACCAGTACTCTTCCCCCACAACCGTCGAGGGTTTAACAGAGACCTTCACTTCATAGAAAGTCTCCGGACACGGCAATTGTATCGTAAAATTGATGGTCTTTAAATCATCAAACACATCAATGACTGCCGTATAGTTCAGTCGAAACTCTTGAACTCCTGCTTGGACATATATTATCCTGCACTCCATGTAATCCAATCTAGGTTCATAAAGGCTCATATAACGCCATATGTTCACACCAGTATCGTCAGCCATTGTGTCTGGTGAACAGTGTAGAGTCACGCTGTTATAAGTCTTCCCCAGAATAGTCAAATCAGGTCTGATCGTCTTTATGATACGCATCGGATCTATCTCGTACGTCTGTTCTGAACATCCTAAACCAACGCACCCTTTTACCATAAACGTTAACGTCTGGTGTAATATTGATATAGCATAAAATGGTATTTGAGAATGTACACTATCCCACGTACAACGATTGGATGGAGTTATGACTCTCTCCCATCTGCACAATCGTATTAGAATCCCATCATTTTCATAAGACAACGAAGCGTTAGTAACATACGCGTTGTCCGTCTGCCAATCGCAATGCATGTAATCCACACTATCTATCCTGCATTTGAAATCGCTTACCACAGGTAGCGTTTCCACCACTATTGTAAACCAAGTGCTATTCTCAGTTTCTGTGTCGTCGCAATGATAAACGTGGTATCCACATTCCGAATACTCGTTAAATATCCTTACACTGGTTCGGTTGACAAGTGTCGCCAAATCTCTGTTCCCAAAAGACTCCTCGGAAGACTCCTCCATTTTGAAGATCTTCAGATTGTTTCCCTCTCCAGAACAGTAAAGTTCTAAAGATGTCCCACGCGGTATTCTCATGTCTCCATCTTCCTCCAATAATGTACCGTTGCTAAGTCTAAACCTGGGACCGTCGTAATCTATCGCCGCGACAACCGCCGATAGCAACAGCATTACCGCACGCATCTCCAGATCTTTGGGATTGTCAGGGATTGTTAGATGGCTTGTATTTTGTCAGAACATTGTACAATACACTGGTTACTTATACCACTATAGCAGGAATACTCAAGTTTCCTCCTGCGACTAATAAAGGAGTTTAGTTAAGGGGCGTACAGCGTTAAACTTTTTGTTTTTTAAATCCGAAACTTTATGTGACAAGTTGTGCTAGCTTGTCGCCTAAAGCAGTTGTAAGCCTTTTTCCTGTCTTTCTCTTTATATTTTTCATTTTTTTCTGACGCTTTTTATTTTTTTCTCTTTATTATTACCGATTTTATTGTACCATGTTTTTCAAAAATAAACACAAATATGCAGAAATCATCATCTTTAAGAATGTTGTGTAGAAAAATAAATTGTTTACACTACATTTTACGTCAGTCTTTGGATTTTTTGCGTTTTATGTTTACTAGCCCTTAACTGAAGGTCATACATTTTCCTTATGAATTATCTCTACAATATGTACTTTACAATGTGTATATGAACTAGGATTTATTATTAGCATCGAATCTATTGCTCTTAGGAAACAATAGGGATATCAACTGGGTTATAATATGTAATTCTAATCAGTTCGTTAGTTAGATTATGGAAAAATATGAGAAAAAAGTTTTTTTGATTTATTAAGTAACTAAATACATGTACCTATCGTCAAAAGCAGATTATCAAACTTACGGAGTGAGGGCTCGTGAGGGCCTACGTAAAAATTGTACCATATAGTGACGTTATGCGATACGTATAAGAGCTGTATTTATCGTAATATGGTACAAAGTCGAGCAACATTTGTCGCCTAATGTATCTTTGGCTTTAAAATATCGCCCCGTTGTCGCTATTTGTGTATCGGCAGCTTAGCCTAGTCTGAACGTTTTAAATTGGCAATATCGCGAAAGTGGCTTAACCGGTGCGGTCATTCCGTTTAATGCTTTCAAAGCTGCCCATTCGCTTATTGCTTAACTATCGCCCTATTGGAAGTGAGCTAAGCCCGGTATTCGGCGGATAATGTTTAAGTAATATTGAAACCACGAAGTCTGAAGATTCAGCGTTGAGTATTATCCAGATATCGAGTTGGTTTAATGGAGATACCCAATATACATGTGACTTTTAATTGGTACACATTCACAGTGTTAAAAATTTTACTGTGTTTGTTAATATTCACTGAGAAACTATTTAGTATTAATATAGTAAGTAAATAAAAATATTGATATTACTTGAAAACCTAAAGGGGGCTTAACAGTCTGATATGAAAAGATTTTTTCCTTACTTTGTTTACAAATAACTCCCGATTTTGCATAACCCTTTTTTTACTTTTATCTTTTTGTGACAAATTAAACGTAGTAGTTCTTAAACTCGGCTGTAGAGTGGTCAGTACACTCAAAAAACACGTATCTATGTACTATAGAGATCCTGACTAAGTACCCATATGATTTTGATGCGTCATAGATGTTGCGAATGGCGACACCCTTTCATCTGCAACTATAGAATATTTTCCAAAGATACAGCTCACAAATTCTAACCCTTCTATCCAAAAATGCCTTTTGTCCGTCAAACGATTGATATAATCATCCCTTCTCAGGGACACAATGGAAGCTTCGATCTACGTTATCCAGTCAAAGGGTTAAAGTTTGGTCCTTATCGTAGAGGACGGCTTTCCAGAGGTCCGACCCATTATGCGAACTAAGTTTCTTCGAGATTAAGTCGCGACTTGAAGTTTAACTCTGCTAGCAAGTTCATCGCGGCGCTGTAGAGTATAGAGGAGCGAGTTGTGAGATTTTGAGTTGGCAGGATTAATCGAGTAATAGTGATAGGTTGCGTTGCTAGCCTGTCACCTATAATATACCTTAACCTAATTCCTTAGTCGCCTCCATGTCGCCTCTTAGAACGTCTATGGAATGGAAGAAATGGAGAGGTGTTATTCTAAATCCGACACCACACGGAAAATCGAGGACTAACTAGTAGTTACTTGTAATAAACGCGAACGTATGTTTGGATGTGGATCTAGGTTTAACCTTTTGAACGCCAAGGCGCGAAGTGAAACGCTGTGCTCCTGACGCCAAGGCAAAAATAGTTTCAAATACGGACGAACAATAGTAATGTCACAACCGCATATCGATATTACCGATATAACAATTGATTTCAGCCATTGAACCCCTTCTATTTTACCTCATACATTACAACACGTTTTACCATATAACTTTCATGAACTTGCATGTAATTACTGTCATTGAAAACTTTTAAAAATCAAAACTCTGCTGTAACTTTCATTATTATTTTGCAATAGAACCACTTCACTACTTTGCTGATGACGTCACGCTTCGACGTGAGTCGCAGTCATTGGCGCTGGGGGCAGTGGAAATTTGAATAGTACTAGTGTTGGGAACGTAAACAAAACAAAAATTGTTCTTTTCGATGTTTCGGGAACTGGGAATTAGGTATATGTATAAATTGGAATGAAAATACATTTGGTTTTTGGTGTAAATATGATGTATATTTTGTACAAAATAGACAAACAAATAATCTCAGATAATTATGTTTAAATTAGGTACCTACTTAAAAAATAAGTTCTGTCTGATCACAGTACCCCACTACTTTCGTTCAGTTGTAAAACACAGACCCGAGAAGATAATGCATAAGGATTAATATTATTACCTTTTAGTTTTTTTAATTCCTTGGCGTGGATATGTTTACTGAAAATAAAGATAATAAAGTCGCTCGAGTGAGGGCTTTATGGTATGCACCTGCACATAAAGCAATAAATCTTACATTTATTGCACGTAGCACTTTCTTTGTTTGTCGGCGTCCCGGCTAGTATTCAATGCCCCGCTCACATTCTCTGTCCCTTACAAACACGGCGCGCGACTTATTTAAAGTTTATGATGCCCTTGTCTTGCGAGATTCAAAGTATTTTAGTGTGTACAAAATCACGTGTTATCGCAAAAAAAAGAGTACGAGAATATTCTAGACAGATTAATTAATTATTATTTAATTGTTTGTATAGGGAAAAAAACTGACCCATTTAAAAGTGTCGTAAAACAAAAAAAACCGTTTATTTAAATAATAAGAATATCCACTTGCTAGGCGTTTGCGATTTATTGTATTTAGACACCTGCAGTAGCAGACGGCAACTTAAAATATAAAGATTAACTCCCAACGTATTTTTTCTTTACCTAAATATGTACTACTATTTCTTTGTTTAAATAATATACATAGAAATATCAAAAACAAATTGAAAGACTATCAAGTGCGAACGGTCTTAGCACTTTCTTTATTCAATCAACTTTCATGGATAAGACGGCGGACCCTGTATTCACATTGGCGGACCCCCACGGGTCCGCGGACCACAGGTTAAGAAACACTGCGTTATTTGATAGAATATGCGTATTAAAAATTTACTTACCTCAAAATCTTCTTCTTCAACTTCTTCGAACACAACGTCTTCTATTTCAGCGTCAGTATCGACACCTTCCAAAATTCGAAGTAACTCCTCTGTACTCATTTGGCTACTATCGACACTCATTTTTGCGCCTGTGTCGTCAACTCGTAACGTGCTCTCACTTCAATTCAAGGGCGCACGGAGCAGTGACAAGCTTTCGCACATAAGGGTCGTAAAAAACATTTTGTGGATTATTATAACCAAGAACAAACGAACAGTCACGTGCCGTTCTAGCGCTCAAATGTATTCATTGGGGTTTGGGTTGTATTGCGAATAGATCCGTCAGACGTTTAAATTTGACTTTAGTAAAAGGGAAATACAACAGAAATTATAATTTTATAACACGTTCCGCCTTAGTAAATTTTTTTTTCGCAAAATTTCCAAATTATCTCACCGTTTAAACCGTCTCTGAACTACGGCAAATATTACAAAACCAAAATCAGCTAAATCGGCCCAGCCATTCTCGAGTTTTAGCGAGACTAACGAACAGCAATTCCTTTTTTTATTTATATAGACGGATATTATATTTTAGTATTCCTTAAATCTTTTTCGCTGTAAAACATGGGGGACCGCGGAACCCCAAACATATGCCCACGGACCCCCAAGGGCCCGCGGACCACAGGTTAGGGATCTCTCATATCGATAACTAAAAGAAGACATTGCTGTGCGTCCCATCACTAGGCGACGTTACACGACGTCTTTGGCGCTGCAGGCAGTGCAATCTAGCCAATTGAAGTTTGCTCTTAGAAAATGCTTGTTTTTTTTCGAATGGTGCTGTATTATTTTATTTAAATTAGGTATAAAATAACTTACACTACCTATAAATAAAGTAAACCAAGAAAAAATGTTGAAGCGTTTTATATTTCATAGTTTTCTCGCAATAACTTCGGCCCGCCATACAACGTCGTGGCGTTACGGGCACTGATTTGCGATGACGTGAATTGGCGTCTTTGGCGGTCAAAAGGTTAACAAGCGTTTTACACACAGTAATAAAGATAAAGGGCCTAAGATGTATCTAAATGGCTATGGAACCCATGTGTCAGAACAGCTGACCAAACAGAGCAAGCAAACCATGACCTTTTAAACCACACAGCAAACGGTCATAAACAGGGGTCGCGCAAGGTTGCCGAGGCCCGGTTAAACGGTAACACTAATGGCCAAAAGTGATTTATGGCTTTCTAACTAATTAACATGTATTTTGTCAGACAACAGGACTATTGGGGGCGTTGAGGTTGATCAAATTGGGACTTTGAACTTTGCTAAACGAGAGATTTTAGGGCGCCCTGGTGCTAAAAGATTCGAAAGAAAACGTTTAGATTTTTCAACTGTATTTATTTCGTGATTTTTTTATTTTTCATAATCATAACATATAGGAGATTTAGCGACTATCGCGTTTATTGTTTCTATAAATCGCAATAACCTGTCATTATTATGCTACCTCTTCCATCTGTTTTCAAACCTAAAATTATGCTAGAAGTGGCTGTAAAGCGTGAAATACAATTTGAGAATAACAAATATAATTTGAGAAAATAGGCGTAATTGTATGTATAAATGTATGTTATCTCGCGGACTACTCGCCTTTACTACTAGTGTTAAAAACAAAACAAAGTCGAATTTGCAGAAATGTTTTCGCAAAATCTAACCTGCCATGAATACCTTTTAATTTCACTTTTGCTTTCCACTAAATCTGGTATATTAGCCTGCTCGATTAAGTATTCCGAGCTTTTTTGCATGCCTTTATCAGATTCCGTAAAAGTTTAGCAATTAAAAGGTTCATTTAGGTCATTGTCACCATACGCATTTGCCAAAACCGTGGCAGCTGTTCTACTTTCATGGCGAGCGAAACTGAACGCTACCTGCAGTGAAGAAAGTCCAAACTTGGACGCTTTAAAATAGTAAGATAGAACCATTTGCGAGAATAATAGGTCAAAGCCTTGGCACAGACGGATGTTCTTATAAAACTCGTTAGCATATTGCCTTTGCCCCAAATTTAGGCCGTCTAGATTAGCTGAATAGTTTACCGAGCCGCCAGTTCGCGGTGCGATTTTGGGTTGGCGGTTAATTTTTAAATAGTCTCTTGCCCTAGTTTTTGCTGTGACATTCGAGTTTTGTTTTAAAACTAAAAAGTAGATATAGGTACCTATCTATAATTATATGCTGAAAACGTCCAGAGATCACGTGCACGAGTAGCTATGTGCGATTTTGAATGATAGCGTAAGTTGAACCTACCAGTTTAGCTCAAAATATTTTCAAAATGATGTACCCTGCATTGTTTAGATAAATGATGTGATGATAGTAACGGAGGTAGACGAGTTAGCTACGTCGAGCACGAGCAGTCGCTCGAAAGGAGCGGCGACGCGCAGTGCGCGTTTGGCAGCAGCCCCTGCGGCTCCTAGATGAAAGGCTACGGCCTAGCCCGAAACATGTCGAGCTAAACTCGATTTGAGACGTGTGTTATCCGTATACCGTATACAAAAATTTTACCTGTGAAGTAAACTTGCTGTCCGTAGAAATCGCGCATAGCAACTCGTTTTTAGCGTATGCCGCCAACTATACTATAAACATTCCATACGAAGTAAGTATCCGAGTAAGAGCCCGAGGCAGTAAAGTGACTTACGAGTCACCGCTGACCTTTGCCTCGGCTCGGGATACCACGAAATGCCATCAGCCTTATTGAGACTTCACGTGTCCACTTTGGTCGTAATTTTCCGGTGGTTACCGACAAATTTGAATTTTCCGTGCTGAAAGCATTGGCCACGCTATTGAACCTGCGTCTTGAAGAAATACATACATGCTTACGTCAGGCCAGTTTACCAAATGGGGCAGGCAGAGGACATGAAACGCTACATAGACATAACCAAGACTTCACGTGTCGTAGCTGCTTCTAGTATATTTTTTTAGGTTTTCAAGTTAAGTAACACAACAGTGACAGATTGCTAGCTTGTCTCCTAACGCAATACCTAAACCTATTTACCCTTAGTCGCCTCTTACGACATCCACGAAAGAAATGAATATATGCGTTTGTAAACCCGACACCATAAGGCAAATAAAGAAAGACATTTATTAACATAATTCGATACAGATAATATCATTGTTGACCTTATCTAAAATAAACCTTAACACGAACAAGCAATAGTTTGATGTTGTCTATGCAATAAATTAGCAAACGGCGCCAAAAGAAGCGCACTCAGCATCATGTTGCGGCTCGCCAAAACGCTGATTTTGAAGAAAATCATTTTATTAAAACCATCCAGTTATTTTGACGTGGAAGACTAACAATTTTTTGCGTTTATTACTTTACTAAGGTAACGGCACCAGTAATGGACAATGCCTCTTATATCTGCTAAGGAATAGAAATCTATTTTACAACAGTCAATTCGCAACCATACGTACGCTCTTTCAATTAAGAATAAACTGTCCATTCCTGGTTCCTGGTACTTGTCAGCGAAAACTGTCCGTAACTAGGGCTATTCGTTACCTTAGTAGGACACTTTCTTTAAACCTTGAAAAGTTCACCCAGTCGCATTAATACTTACAGACTTAAGTCACGCAACTAAGTGACACGATTACCGCAAGAATGTCAATTAAGACAAGCTAAGCCACGCTTCTAGATATTATCGAAGCGTTGTCTGCTTGTCTGCTAATGTAGGGGCTTCCTGTGTTTAAATTTGAATGTAAACTAGTCTCAGGCTTCTGAAAAGAAAATGTTTTAGAAACATTTCAGGCCCATGTTGTAAGTCTTATTTAACTTCAAATGACTGAATATATTGTACTTATTTTATAGTATTTTCTCAGTTTTTCCTCATTTTTTAAGTTCATTATTCACTTGCCTATATTCCAAATGTGCACCATCTTGTCTTTTTTAAATACCTATTTATTCATTTTGGAGCTTTATTCATTTGATGAATATGTCAGCCCCATTAATATGTATCTATTAACCGAACAGGCTATCGTATACCCTAAATTAATTAAAAACAATACCCCAATGCAAATTTTAGGTCGTCGTGAATCGAATTTACTTGTATAGTCTAGACTCGTGGCGCGCTGGCATTACTAAATAGGTACCGAGCACTAAACATGGTCTCTAAGGACCGTAAAACTTTAACCTAATTAATATGAATTCCTTTATCGATCAATACTATGTTTATAGGTTATATAAGATAGGATCGACATGCTTTCTCTATAGAAAGCGATATTACACTACAGTCCCCGGCTTTGCCATGAAAAAAGCGATGCGCGAACTTACCTCCATTATTGTCATCTGTCCTACACAATATCTAACACATTTCAAGTCAATCGAAGAGTTCTGCAGACTGTCTGTTACCAGAATATAACATGGCCATCCGAATCACACAAGTATACAGGATGGCCGAAAGTTGACAGTAGATATTTTTACCAGTGGTCGGGTATACGAGTCTGAAAACCCGGTTTACGGACAATTTCCGGCCCCCTGTATGAATTTTCTTCTCAATCTGTTGAAGATAACTGGTTCAAAATTAAGTAGCAAGGTTCCACCAGGAAAAACTTAAATAAGCTTGTAAAAATATAAACATCACAATTCCTGAGGAACGCCATGGGAAGTAGGCAGAGACTACAGAGCACCACTTGCTTCTATTCTGACATACTTTTCTCGCTTCATTCGCATTCATCCCTCTCGTCGTACCTAAGCCGCAAGCAGATGTGGGCGGGAGATAGACTATACCCGTCACTGTCTAATTAGAGACGTCAGAAAATCTCAGACAGTCTATCCCGCGTGTACTGTAGCCTACAGAACGTCGCCTTGTAAAAGATACATGTTTATCTTTACAGAGTTCACCGCCTCCATTCAGTCCGGCGGGCCGGACGAACGACGACGACGCTATAGTCTCCATAATACACGGCGCTGAAGAGTTTGTACACATCTCAGTCATGGACTACGCGCCCGCGCTGGAGTTTACGCCTATGGTCAAGTGAGTGGACATCTTGAGGCAGGGGCGTAGCTACCAAGGGGCTAGGCGGGGCAGTGCCCCGGGGCCCTCAAGCTCAGGGGGCCCTCAAACCGTTTCTATCGAACTCTAGGGGGGGGGGGTGCCACCCATGCTAGCTACGCCACAATAATCAGTTTACATAGATGTGGGGCCCCATTTTTTTATTTGCCCCAGGGCCCTTGGTAACCTAGCTACGCCACTGTCTTGAGGCATCCTTTAGTGTCGCCGATCACGGGCCACCAGCCACATCCACAAACGCTGCCACGAGAAGCTAGACGCAGCTACAAAAGTAGGTGAAGTGCGCGACAGCCACTTGTTTAGTTCAGACAGTCGATTAGTGGCCGGTGCGTGTCACAAGAAGCAAACTGCGTCAACCGTGTGCGTCGAGTCCATATAAAATGTATAAAAACTACAGAAAATATGGCGGTGGCGGCGTTTTGAGGTTGTGGCTGGTGGCCCGTGTGCTCTACTTCTAGCATATTTTTTTGATTTTAAATTAAAGGGTATAGTAATGACAGGTTGCTAGTGAGTCACCTAAAATATGCCTTAATCTATCCCCTTAGTAGCCTCTTGCAACATCTAAATATGGTGGTTATTCTAATTTCGCCACCACACGGTATCGGTAGCTCATATGAATTCACGCAAATATTTAGCATCACCTGCCGTGGTAAAAGTTCTTGTCCTTATTGTTCAATTAGCCCGCTCTCCTTTGAGGTCATTAACTAAAGTAAAGCGTATAATTTCAGATTCTGGCCAAAAATAGACGACGCGATCCGAACCGCGGCGCTCGAGCACAAAGTGAAGGTGAAGATGTTAATTAGCTGGTGGCGGCACTCCAACCCCGCCGAGGATCACTTCCTTCGCTCGCTGGCTGCGCTCTCGCACGCGTACCCTCGCGTGGACGTCCAAGTGGTCAGTATACACTTAGCATACATCAGGGGTCACCAAATGGCGGACCGCGGTCCGCATACGGACCGCCGACCCATTGTATGCGGACCGACAAAATATATCATCAATCATCATCAGGATTTAAAGTCAATAGTTTGCACCAATTCCACTACAAACTTCTGACAAATTTTTCATCACAGACATTTTTATCATTGATATTATGTAAATTATAATAGGTACCTTTGTAATTTCCGTAATTACTTTTGTTAATTTTTTTTTTATTAAGTGTGTGGACCGCGAATGTAATTTCATTTCTTAAAATGGATCTCGAGCGAAACTAATTGGTGACCCCTGGCATACATCTTGAAAAGGGGTAACCCACGTCTTAAATCGAGTTTAACTCGACTTTTTCGGGTCAATCCGTAGCCGTTCGTCGGCTGCTTTAGTAGACCTGAATATATCAATTTCACATCGCTCTTGCAATTCAATTAAACAATATTACGTCGTTGTGAATGCCAAATCCCATATGTGCATTTTTTTGTTCAAACGAATCTCTATTTAATGGAGATTTGATTAGAGCATAAAAACAAAAAAAATAAAAAATGCACATATGGGATTTGGCATTCACAACGACGTGTCCGTTTATTTTGAAACGATGAAATGTCGCCGCTGACCATGGTTTGACGTCATACAAATTAGTAAGGAAAAGAAAACATAAAAAATATCTACGATGATTTTCAATCCGTAATCAAATCAGTAGACAATTTTTCTATTAGCCGCGTACCGACTGCCCGATCCGCCTCGCGAGGCAAGCGCATGAGGCATGCTTTGTTCCACATAAGGCTCATAATCGCATCAGAAATGACTGCCTTGCGAGGCGGCTCGCTCAGTGAGGACCCGGCTATTCAGTAATTGGTGGTGATCACGATGAAATCACAATTGCCAAGGAAATTTTTCGTATAACGTTTACGTTAAAAACTTTTCATAAAATAAATTAAGTCACCTTTATCTACCTTGCAACCTATTTCAAAACATAGCCAAGCCAATATTTCATAAGCCAAGTACCTATCATTATGAATAAGTCTGAGGGTAGTTGCATGTTGAAAATTGTATAAAAATATTCCAGAAACGCTTCAGAGTACCTTCGACTCCGGATCAAGACAAAATTCCGTACGCGCGTGTCAACCACAACAAATACATGGTCACGGACCGGACGGCCTACATCGGGACGTCCAACTGGTCGGGCGACTATTTCGTCGACACGGCCGGAGTCGCCTTCGTCTTGCAAGAAGCCCACGGCTCCAATGTCACGCAAGATGTGAGAAAACAGCTACAAGACGTTTTCGATAGAGATTGGAACTCTCCTTACGCGTTACCGCTAAGGTCTTGGAACTTTTGAGTGTGACTTTTTTTTATTTTATGGGTGTTACTCCTTTGGCTCGTTATAGAGCGATTTTTCGTTTTTACTGTATACGGTTCGGTTGTGATTATTTTGCTTGGAATTTATTTCAAACGAACGATTACTTAATTAATTAGTAGATAAGAATATTCTATGTGTACCTTTAGGTAGACGGCATTTTTTCCAACCTTTGAATGACCGCGTGCCTTCGTATGATTCAATGGGAGCTGTGTGATTGTTTTTAAGCTAGATTTTTATATCTTCTTAGTATACATTGTGTATTCTATTTTATAGACTATTGGAAGTCACAGCCTCTTAGTCGAGGCAAGTATTATAGTCGAGAACACGTCTTTTGTTACAATACAACATAGTGATTTATAAAATAATATTGACATAAATTTATTAATTCGGAATAAAATTCCAAATGTGTTAAAATTAATCATACTTTTTTAGGAAGCAATAACTTGTTTAGAGTACTTTGCAATATTGCATATCATTGCTAAATATATTAACCAAAGAAATTTTAACGAACTATTAATGTTGCGACTTGTACTCAGTAGTTTTTTGAAAGTTTCTAGTTTAAGACTCTGGAAGCAATAGTTGACGAGGACGGCAATACGTGGTAACCGCTGGTTGATTTTTGTAAATAAATTCTTCGACTTCATTGCTGTTATTATTTATTGGTCTACTATTTATACCTATTTATACCTAAGTAGGTACTGATGCCCAACATCGCGTTTTCGTTTTCCTAAACCTGTATTTTATCCAGAATTTGGACATTTTATGTTTTTCTTTGTCAGAATCACGAACACTATCGACTTTTCATTTTTTTTACAAGACTTAATTTAGATCGATAGTGATTTTGAGTAAGAAAAGCAGAAAATTACCAAATAGTAAGATATAAGGTTTTTTTTTATTTGTCGGGAGTCAAAAATAAAATGCAGTTTTAAGTAATTTAAAAAATAGAAATGTATTTATTTATCTTACTAATTCTAAGATCGCCAATAGATTTTATTTCTAACGCACTTTTCTACAGAATCATTTATAAACCCTCTTGGCTTGTCAATTTATCAAGTGCAATTGTAATATTATATTTAGGTATGTAACTTATGCCAGTCAATCGAAACAATTACAACATGAAGGAACTAATAGTAATAATATTAGGTCAGTAAAATTCTATGAATAACATTAAAAACGTACCAACTTTAACAAGGAGGCTAAATAAAGAGGTTACAAAAATGAAGATGTCAATGGTTATAAATAAACAAAAATAATCTTTCATTTGTAAAAAAAATTAGATGTAACCACTTCTGACATTCAGTCTGTTACATTAAATTTGTCATACTATGACCTACACATAGAAAAATACATTTTTGCATCTGACTTCAAATGTGAACGAAAAATTTGTGAACCGCGTCATAATTATTTTTCATACCAAAATCATTACAGTTCTTCATCTACATATTTGCGCACTGCCAATTCTCCATAGGATTCGAGCTTTGTAACAAATCCTCTAAACTACACGTTTAAATCGCCACATCTTATGATGAAAATTAATTAACTAATATTTAACACTAATATATTTTAATCAAACAATTTTATCCGAATCGCATCGACCAGCGCTACTCAAGTATGTAATTAACTTCTATAAGAAGTTTAACGTTGCGGAATTACATTCTACAGTTTCCTCTAAGCGTACGACCGACAATAGGCAAGTTACAAGAAACCGAAATCGAAGATGAAAATGTTTAGATGGCAAAAATAGACATTGTTTAACCAGTTGGTACTTTCATGTCATGTTGCATCAAAACTAAGTTACCAGACGAATGCAGCAAAATTACACTCAGTCTTTCCTAGCTTCAGATATTTTACAGAACATGTGCGATCGCAGATCGGAATTCCTACTTCGATTTCAGGTTCAGTTATGGCTACCGTAGCCGACACTACAAGTTCGACCCAGACCCTACTTTCCCACTAGTCACTTGCCTTTATCAGTGAAAGACTGCCCTGATTCGGTCGAACACTTCCCGTGAATGATAACGCGTTGGTCCACTCAAACAAAACTGTAAGCGACTCACTGTACACCCAGGAAAAAAGCTTAGGCATGCGTCGCGCTGTCTTCAACAAAGTCCCTCGCCTCCTCCTGTGTGACGCACTCTACGTGCGATACTTTGTTGCGGAACTTCACTCCGTAGAACTTGTGTGCGTGTTCGAGCAATTCCGGCCTGAAGGTGGTTGTGATGAACTGAGCTGACGTTGACAGCTCGTGAATCATGTTGGCGATCGCTTTACGGTGCTGGGCGTCTAAGGCCTGGAATAAACGAATGAAATTAAGGATCAAAGGTATGGTGAAACTGATGCATTACGAGACGTAATCTTGATGGCTGAGTAAAGCTCAATTGGATAGAGCGTGATTAGGGATACCAGGACCAGTACTGAGTTTACGCCCACCGTAAGCGGCATTTACATTACTACAGTCGATAGCGAATAAACACGCTATTTAGCTTTCGATTCAACTTGTCGACGATATTTGTTACTGGTACCGATGTCGGTTAAGGAATACAATGCACACATTTTTTATAGATCGCTTAACTGTCTATTAAGTTCAAAAAATACTGCGTCTAAAAAGTAACTTTAAAGTTGATCAAAAAAATTATAAGCGAACTAGGCGCTCTAAAGGGTCGTGACGTCATCGTACTTCGTGTACTCGAGTTTGTTCGCTTTGATTCCTTGTCAACAATTAAGTCGTAACAGTACGATTACGTCACACCTGTGACGTTTACGTACATTTTAATAATTAAATATTCCCGCTCAAAAATAAATTATAACTAAAAAAAATATTGATCGTAGAATCCTACAAATAAGTGTATGGAAAACAAACAAACCGTACCTGGTCAATTTCATCGAACAAGTAGAAAGGCGCGGGGTCGCACTTCTGTATGGCGAATATAAGCGCCAAGGCGACTAGAGACTTCTGCCCACCGGAGAGCTGGTTCATTTCGCGCATGTCGCCTTCGCCGCCCGTGAATGACACCTTTATGCCCACGCCCGTGAACTGGTCTGCGTTCGCTCGCTGAAAAAAAAACATTATAAAGGCGTGGGAAAGACTCCAAGGTGCCTACTGTGTTAAAAATATATCATTCCAATTAGTCCGTTAGTTGGATTATGGTAAAATATAGGACGTGTTTTTTGGTTTTTCAAATAATAAAATTAAACATCGACAAAAGTATAGATCATCGAACTTCCAAAGTGGAGGTTGTGACGTCACGCCATATCAAAGTACTACTTAAAATCTTGTCACGACAATCAAATACTAAAAAATATAAGTGCAAAAAATATGTTTTTTTTTTAAATAAGCAACAAACATCATTGTCTATTATTTTTTATGAAATATGTACTACATTCTTTAGAAGTGTAAAATGTTTATACCTTTTTTTACAAAAAACACTATAAGTACTGTGTAAATTAAACTAAACACTAAAAGTAAGTGACCACTAGTGTTCGACCGAAGCTTCGGCTTCGGCTTCGGCTTCGGCCACCTTCGGCCAAAAAAACCACCTTCGGCCAAACCTTCGGCTTCGGCCAAAATTTGGCCGAAGCTTTGGCCGAAGCCGAAGGTTTGTAAATCGAGATTTGAAATTGAACAAACGATGCCAGAGCGAGTTCGCCGGCCCGATCGCATTACTTGCAGTTAATTATATAAATTACTGACAACACATTACATAACAACATAGTCACACTTGATTTAGAAACGAAAACTGCGCATAATTTACTGCCGTATTTTTTTTACTATTAGCAAATTCTCGTATTTCTTAGGGTCAACATGGGGTCAACACACCTTCGGCTTCGGCTTCGGCTTCGGCTTCGGCCGAAGGTTTTGATGAAAGCCGATTAATCGGCTTCGGCTTCGGCTTCGGCCAAAATTGTACCTTCGGTCGGACACTAGTGACCACCATAAATCACCAATTTTCAGACACTCACGTCAGGATTCAGCTCCTGTCCATCATCAGTGGCGACGCGCATGATGAGGCTGCCGCGGCCCTGCGGGACGAGCTTCTTGAACACCTCCGTGAAGTTCTTGCTGACTTGTTTGAACGTGAACTGGATCGCTTCGAGCTTCCTATGCTCTAGGGTTTCGATGAGCTCGCGGATTTTCTCGCCGCTGTAAATGAAAAGGGAGTCAGTGGGTGGTTTGCATTACGTACAATCACCATGTTCCCTAATGGTAATCAGAACACACGAAAAATGACATAAACAAAACCATGACGCTTCGCAACCACTTCGAGCCTCATTTTAGGTTTCAAACAGTTGGAAGAGGTAGAATAGTGACTTGTATTGTATAATTTACATTGCAAATTTCAAAATTTAAATTACCATTTTTAGAGCCAAAAGTTTCAGTAATTTTTCCTCAAGTGAAAACAATACTTTTCAAACATTCTCTGTTGTTTGATAATAGGTATCTAAATAAGGAAGAAAATGCATAAAAAACTACTTATTACCTTTAATTTCGTCGTACTTCAATCTCGACAACAAGTACCACCATAAAGAAGCGCAATGTCGAAGTTAAAAAATGAGTGTACACCATATTATCTATGAGTGTCAAGTTCGTCGTAACTAGGATTTAAGCGCATTTTAACTATCAGGTTAATGACAATTCGAACGCTTTAAATATATCCGCGATGCAAAACACAAATGACTCTTTAAAACATAATCGAACATGGATTATTTGAAAACAGTTTTACTCGCGTTGTCATTGTCTTCAGTTTTCGCTGATGGAAGGTTCATAGAAAGTTACAACGTATCGCCGTGGGGTAGAATAGGTTTACTTGGCATTTGGAACGATATAACCGAAGGATTCTCAAGTTTCGCAAACGTTACGCTTGCAGTTGAGAGCGAGCTAAGGGTTCTAAGTGACAACAACAACCTCAATATTCAAGACGGAACTATTTCTCCCGATGCATATTTGAACATCACAGAATTGGCTACAAAGTATGGATACTCCATTGAAGAGCACCAAGTGATTACAGATGACGGTTACATACTAACTGTACACAGAGTTAAGGGAAGGAGCAATCGGAATGCAAGTAAAATCGTGTTTCTCATGCATGGAATCCTGGACTCTTCTGACAGCTGGTTACTTCAAGGGCCTGAGAACGCTTTGGGCTATATCCTGGCAGATAACGGCTACGATGTTTGGATGGGAAACGCAAGAGGCAACAAACACAGCTTGGCACATACAACGTTGGACCCAAAAGAGAGCTACTTCTGGGATTTTACGTGGGAAGAAATAGGTTTGAATGATTTGCCAGCAATGATCGACTATGTCCTGAATGTGACGAAGCAGCCTAGTCTGTACTATGTGGGATATTCGCAAGGTACGACGGCTTTCTTCGTAATGGCTTCTATGAAACTGGAATACAATGCTAAAGTTGAATTGATGTTCGCGCTAGCACCGGTCGCATGGTTGAGCGACGTGAAAAGCCTTCTACTCCAATTGTTCTCGCCCGCACATAACGTTTTGGCGTATCTGTTCTCCAATTTCAACACAAAATCCCCTACCACAGATTTCTTTAATAAGGTAGCGGCAACATTTTGCAGTCATTTACAAGCGAGATGCGAGAATTTATTGAACATGATCGGAGGGTACGAGTATAGGAATATAAATAGATCACTTGTACCAGTTATTTTGGGGCATATGCCTACCACTGCATCGACTATGCAGTTCGTTCACTATGGCCAGTTGGTGTATTCGGGGAGATTCGGCCGCTACGATTTTGGGATGATAAGAAATTTATTCGAATACGGCAAGATATGGCCTCCCGATTACGATGTGACTAAAATCTCTGTGCCCGTTGAATTGTTTTACAGTGACAGTGACTGGCTCTCGGCGGAAACGGATGTGGATATATTGAAAAGCAAACTGTCTAACGTGGTAGGACATCATTTAGTACAAGACTTCTATCATTTGGACTATTCGTACGCGTCTAGAGCCAAAATGGAAGTGTATAACAAAATATTGTTGAAGTTAAACGAAAAAGAGAATGAAAATGAAATGAACGATCATAAAACGGGATAAGATTGAAGTCAGCGTGGATTTCGACGCATTTTCTTGTATTTATAATATTCATTGCGACTTTATTTTTGTAGGATGCTAGTGAAAAACAATGTAACTAACAGGTAATAGAAAATTTCAAGTATACACAACAAATAAATTGAACGAGTTATTTCCAGGATTTTATCTCTCGGTTAAGTTTAAAATACCAAGTGTCATCAGATGGTAAGCAATCATAGCACTTTTCACCAGAATTAGCGGGGAAAACGATGGTAGCGCCCGTACGGACACTGCAGCCATTTTCTTTAGAATATATGTAACATTACATAAACTTACCCGACATCAAGCTCTTCCTTCCGTTTGTAAAGTTTCTCTTTCTGCTCAGAGAAGCTTATGAACTGGTCGAGAGCTTTCTTGTTCACGTGGTTGTACTTCTTCAGATGCTGGTTGGCTTTTTCAAGCTCTTTAAACAGCTGTAATGAATAAAAAGTAGTTAATGATATTAATTATTAACGTGCCGCAAAGAAAGCTGTTGTAGAAGACCAAAACTGTAAAAGAACCAAAGTCATCAACGTAACTCGCCAGACATTCCTGCGGTGTCACTCCACTATCACAATAAATAAAGGCGAAAGTTTATGAGTGTGTGTGTGTGTACGATTGTTACTTCTTAACGCTAACAAAAACACAAGCCAGTACCTGTTTGAGTGACATCTTCTGGTACTTAGCGTGTAGTTCGGGCGCGTTGGGCAGCGTCCCGAGCGCTGCTATCTTGTCCAGCGACTCTTGTATCTTCTCTTGTAGCAGGACTTCTTTGGACGCCATTTTCTCTAGACCCTTCGCGTCCTCTTCCATCTTGTCTTGAGCTTCTTTTTCCTGTAGAATAAATTTAATTAAAAAAAAGGAAAGTAAACACACCTGAAAAGAGGGTAGCATGGAGAAATAAAACGAACACTTAAGTCCTTGTTGAGGATTGGAGTTTGTATAGTTTTTAGATATTGTTTATGACTTATTGTAAAAAAAAATAAACTGGATGTGTCAGCAACCGGTGTAAAATTTCTTTGGCTCTCGATCGTTCCCAATTTCCTACATTTTTATGGTCCTTCGAACCGGATTAAATGTCTGTAATTATTGTATCGAGATTAGCTCGATTCGTTTTATTTGACTATGAGTCTCACGTTAGTTTTATTAATAATTCTGCAAAATTCAGAGGTGTAGCCTGGGATTCGAACCTGCGACCCTCTGCGTGATGCAACAGGTCAAACCGCTGGGCAACTCCGGCTCTCACAGTGCTATAGACATTTAAAATTCCTGATATGTCAGTTGCTTAGTGTGTAACCAAGATATTGTATTGATCGGTTGCAACTCTGAATCTGTCCTAGTGCCCTAGTGCGAAAAGATCCGTAAAACTAAGCTTGCGGTGTCCCAAGGCCACTGAACTGTGGTTACGATTACATACCTTATTCCTCCACTTGTCCAGCTCAATTTTCAGGGACTTCTCGTTCTTAACGGCGACTTGGACCTTCCGTTCCACCTCCTCCATCTCCTTGTTGATCTGCTTGATCCGTTTCTCCGCGTTCTGGAGGTCTGACTCGCTGTTGGCGAGACGCCGTTTCCTGTCCTCTACGGATATCTCCTGGAGCGCTTGGACTAACTCGTCTTTACGTCTGTGGAAGGTTTTAAAATTAATTACATATTTTGTACATACATCACGCCTGTATTCCCATACCCCCCCCCCCACATTCCTATATTCAGAGCATACGAAATGCTACTACATTCACAAAACCATGATCATTTCACGTTTCCTAGCCGCTTCTAGCATAATTTTATGGTGGGTACTGCAAGACCTCGGATGAAAGAGGTTTAGCTTTAGTATAGTTTTAAGACTGGCAAATTAACCGCAAAGAATGTCACATGCTGTTTAAAAATTCAAATGATTCGAGAACAAGAGGTTTCCTATACGATGTCAGGAAGCTGGACAGCATTCTTTGGGGCCAAGAGCTGATGATACATACTATTGAATTGCTTCCAATAAACTCAGAAAGTAAAATATCTATATCAGTTTTATTTAAACTAACTTATTAGGGTTTCCCAGTCTTAGCATCACGCGCGAATCAATACGGTCCTCGTACCGCAAGGCTAGTACCATCTGTTTAGGCACCCTCACAGTACTGACCAACGTTACGACGTGTAATGTAACATGTTACACAGCGAGCATTCGTGCAGTCAGTACTAGGGATGTTACGGAGTTTCGGCTTCGGTTCCGATATACCGAAACTTTTGGTTGATTTCACACCTCCGGCTTCGGCTTCGGTTCCGATTGAATTTGAACCGGAGATTATATCGGAACCGAAACTTAGCTGCCACCGTGCTTGGCGCGTGTCTTGTTTAGTACAATACAAACAAACAGGTTTAGACTTGTCTCCCTGGGATCACCCCACGCGCCACGCGTTTTGCGACAATTATTTTTTTCATTTGTTTTGGTTCACGCCTTCACGGTCGGCGGTGTTATTTAGAAGTGTGTCTCGTGCCTTTGTGGAATTGTATTGATATTTATCGAGCGACTGTAAAAATAGGAAGTGCAATGAAACCGAAAGTGAGTCCTACTTAGGTACATGGAAATACTTTGTAGAAGTTGATGCAAACTCAGCGAAGTGCAGATGGTGTGAGAAAACCTATTCCAGGAAGGGAGTACTACTCTATTGAATAGTCATCTAAAATCAAATCACCAAAATGAGTATGAAGAGTTTTTGAAATTAGAAAATCAAAAGAATACCACACACACAACAGTCCTCCACCGCCTCGGCGTCAAAGCCTTTACAAGATGCCAAGAAACTACTTACTTAACCCACATTATAAATCTTACTAATATTATAAACGTGAAAGTTTGTGAGTATGGATGGATGGATGTATGGATGGATGTATGGATGGATGTATGGATGGATGGATGGATGTTTGTTACTCCTTCACGCAAAAACTACTGAATGGATTTTAATGACACTTTACAATAATGTAGCTTATACATCAGAATAACACATAGGCTACAAATTGTAATGATATTCTATGAATTATCCAATATACGACGATAATTCTCAAGTAAGTCGGGTAAAATCTACCATTTCCGAGCTTTGGCGTCCGCTGTCAAAACCGTTGAAGTGGCGCGCATGCGCGGGGCAGACGTCACGCGTCGCTGAGTGCGCGACCCGAACGCGGGCAGACGCGTGAGGGCAGACTTCGTTGACGGTTGTGTTTGTTTTGCGAATTTTCAAGGTGCTAGCGATTTGTTAAAAAAGCTGTTATATTTGTCAAATGCGATTCAAAAATTATTTGTGTGATAATTTTAATGCCATAATATTAGTTCTATTCTACGCCACGCAATCCGAAATACTTATTCTGCGCAGACGAAGTCGCGGGTAACAGCTCGTACTTTAATATAGGTAAATTAGGTTCTCATCTCCGGTTCCGGTTTCTTCTTCACTTCTAACTTTTTTTTTTACTTTTTGAGTTGGCAGGTATAAGAGTCTAGTATCGTACCTGATCAAATTGTTAGTGAGCAGGTTCTCCAGTTTGTTCTTCGTGGCTTCGAGGTTCATCCTAGCGCTGAAAGCCTCTTTGTTCTCCTGCGTGAGGCGGCGGATGGCATCGTTCAACTCGTCTACTTTACCCTGGTCTGCGGTCGACAGCTGCTCCATTAGTTCCTGTGGACCAAGTTATAGTGGTGTTTGGTAAATAATGTGAAGAAAATGCAAAACATACAACCCGTACCTACGAATTAACTGTGCACTCCGCTGGAATACGACCCCTCTCCTGCTGCCCCGCGCCTTGCCCCGCATTCGCCGCAAGCGCTCAGCTCAGTCAGCAGCGATAGCATCTTTGTTACCGTTGCGCGCTTTCTCGTTTCCATCGTCTAAATACGTTTAATCTCCTGTTGCTATTACTGCGCGTCACAGCGCGAGGTGCACAGTTAATTCGTACGGGTTGTACATCACGCCTGTATTCTCAAATGAGGTAGACAGAGCACACACAACGCTACATAGACATAACTATTTCAAGTTCCGTAGCGACTTCTAGCATATTTTTTGTTTTGAGTTAAGAGGTGACAGGTGACAGGTTACAATGACGGATTGCAAGCCTGTCAAAAATATGTACATACTTCTAATTAGTCCGTTAGGTTACGGAAAAACATGAGACACGTATTTTTTGGTTTATCAATTAACTAAACATCGACAAAGTTATAGATCATCAAACTTCCGGAGTGGGAGCTTGTGACATCACGCCAAGGTAAAAAATTGTACGCGAAACTTATAAGCGCTGTATTGTCTTAATTTTTTGTTTGTCAAAGAAAATAATGTTTCATATTTTTTGGGTATCTATCTGACGGACTAAACAGTTACTTTAGTCGTCTACCCTATTCCTGTACCTGATGCAGCTCAGACTCCAGGCCCTCCTTGGTGGCCTGCATAGCCTCGAGGCTGGAGCGGCACTGCGCGAGCGAGCGCTCCTTGGGCCCGCGGAAGCGCTCTATGGACGCCAGCTCTTCCTTCATCAGACGGATGTCCGCTTTCACCTTATCGAATATGTCTCTGGAAAAGAAGGGTGATTGAGTGATTGATGACTGGTTTGTTTCTAGTAACACCGTCGACAGATTGAATATTGGGACGTTAGCCTTCCTCTACTTCCGATCAGAGACGATGGTGTTGATGTTCTGTTCAGCGTTCAGTTCTACCATAGCGTATCGAACAAAAGTTCGACTAAGAGCTCTAAGGCTGTCATCTGTTCCATCAACTATGCGAGAGTCTATCCTGATCTATCTATACTGACCTATCTTTCACCTTGTCAGGACCAAAGACTGCTGAGGTAACTGCACCTTCATTAATCAAAGAACCAAGGTCTTGACCAGCATTATGTATAGACTTACTTGGCCTTCCCTTGCTTGGTCTTTGTCCGCTGCATCTCGGAGTCGATGGTGTTGATGTTAGCCTCAGTCCTGTTCAGCTCTTGACGCAGCGTGCCTAGTTCCTGCTCCAGGGTCGTGATCTGTTCCAACAGCTTGTTGCGAGTTTTTTGCATCTTGAGACTGGTTGAGATACTACCCATACTTACTTATCTTTCGCCTTGACTGTGTGTGTGACTGAATTCTCTATTGATTCTCTAGAGACAAAGTATCTGACTTACTTGGCCTTCCCCTGCTTGGTCTCCGTGCGCTGCATCTCGGAGACGATGGTGTTGATGTTGGCCTCGGTCCTGTTCAGCTCCTGCCGCAGCGTGCCCAGCTCCTGCTCCAGGGTCGTGATCTGTTCCATCAGCTCGGAGCGAGTCTTCTGCATTTCTAAGCGCGAGCGGGACTGGTTGAAGTAACCGCCGGTGAGCGAGCCTTTGGAGGATACCTATGGGTTTTGCAAGAAAGAAAGATAGAAAGTGTTTATTTTTAGGTAGGTAAAAAATCTTATAACTACATATTACAGCATGTCTTGGTGACACAGGGGAATTTTGACGAATATAAAAGTTAGTGTATTGTGGGCGATGGGCTAGCAACCTGTCACTGCAACATCACGCTTAACCATCTGGTTACACTGAAATTGTTAAACGTGGCACTGGATTTTTGAATTCATGTGCTCTACTCCTGCTCTACTCCTCTTGGGAATACAGGCGTGAGAATATGTATGTATGTATGTATAAAAGTGTAAAATCCAAATTTTTTGCTTCAAATTAGAACTAAAACTTATAATTCACTTCTATTATAGTAGCCAGGTGTGAAGACGTTTTTGTAAATTGTCAAACGTCGTAGACTTTTTGTCTTTGTCATTTGTATGGGATGACGTGACCGAGAGCGCTTTATTAACTTAGGCCCATAGCAGACGGCGTATTTAAAACGCGCAGTCGACGCGCAGTCGACGCGCAGATGACGCGCGTATACGCGCTTCAAACGCGATTTGAACGCAACCTTCTAACCAGGGCCATAGCACACGGCGTATTTAAAACGCGCAGTCGACGCGCCGAAGACGCGCGTTCTTAATACGCGCGTCGTGCGCGCGTATAAAATACGCCGTGTGCTATGGCCCTTATCTCTGTTAACAAGCGAAACCAATCTTACCTGGTCTCCCTCGAGAGTGACGCAGTCGAGGTGGAACTGCTTGCCGAGCTCCGTGGCGCATTCCAGGTTACGGCAGATGAGCGTCTTGCCGAATATGTACTTCATCGCTTTCGCGTACTTCGCGTCGTACTTCAGCTTCTGGACCATAGCTATGGCATTCTGGAAGTACGGTACAATCCTTTTATTATTCGTTTCATTAAAATATGATTAAAGCAGAAAGGGGTTAAATGGCCATCAATGGAGTCATTAATTCCTCTTATTGAGTTTGCTAACGTTTACGCATGAACAATTTCAAATCCGTCAAAGAACACACTCTGTGAAATAACATATAACTTCAGTTCTATTAAGTGATAGCTAGCTTACTAGGGTTTACAATATTTTTCTCTTTAATAATTAACATTTTTACCCGGTTTTTTGTAACATGTAATATGTAAAGTAGCCTATTGACTATCACTTACATTGTCATTAGGGTACACCATGTCCCGTACTTGTAGTCTGTTCAAGGGCATGAAGGTGACTTCTCCGGGCAGACTCTGTCGGTTCATCTCCTTCAGGATCTTGGTGCCCACCGTGTCTGACTCCACGATGTGGTGGAACAGCCTGTTGCCCGCTGTCACCTATTTGATGGGCACTTTTAGTGATTCTGCATCGGCATCCGCAAAAACTAGGTGTTTATGAGGATGCGGATTCGAAAAAAAGGTAAAGGAACACCACGTGTGCGTTAATAATTAGCGTTGTGGGATACATTTAACTCCTTGTCAAATTGCTTAGCGTTAGATCTTATAAGATACGAAACCCTAAATACGTCAAAATTTATACCCAGGTTGCCATGGTGATGCCCTCTGAGTCACCATGGAAAATTGTGATTTTCAAGGATGCAGCAAACAGAAAGTTGCGAGATTGATAGTTATGCAATATCAATTTCGTTATGGCTAATCCCCAGAGCATAAGACATGACTCATATGGCATCCTCTTTCCAAGCAACTCTTTCACAGTTTCGCGACAGAGACACTCATCAAATTGTTTAGAACTTTGAGTATTAGCTAACCCTAGGTCACCGTGTCGTTTAACATCATCGCACCAAGAATGCTGGAAAACATACGGTCAAAGGTAATGTAAACACAACTACATAGAGAACAAAATATACCTACCTCGACCGCAGTATAAATGGTTTTGTCGCAAGTGAAATTCTCAATCACGGGTCCAAAATACTGGGTGGCAATTTTACCCCACTCGCCGCCTCTCTGCTGGAATGTTTCGAGCACTTTTCGCACGCTGTCCCTTCCGTTCAAGATAGGCTGGAAAATAATAGTACTTTATGCAATGGTCCTTAAAAAAAGAGTGTGATTTTACGAAATATGTTGTAGCTAGTTTCGGTATAATCCACATGAGTGTTTATTTGTATACGTAAACATTTTTTTTTATTTATGTAGGTTTTAAAATTACCTTTCCAGCCATTGAACGTAGGGCTTGGTCGGCTTTAGCCAAGTCTTCCTTCAAGGATGATAGGTTTTGAGTCAACGTAGTTTCCTTACGCCAGAGTTCACTGAAATAAGCATTTGAAGGCATCAATAATTAAAACTGACTTACTATTTAGCATTTTTAATTTGTAATAATCCGGACTTGTCTGTCTGTGGGTCTGACTGTATGTCACTATTTCTAACTCTCTTTATCATGCTTATAGCATTTAAATACATAGTTTATTGAGGTTTACGTAATGCAAAAATATTTAAAGTTTAAAAGTTAAAACACTATGGAGTGAAACTAAACCACTCACTTCCTAGCGCTCTGCTCTTGATCCTTCTTCTTCTTGCACTCGTAATACTGCTTGTTGTGCTCGTCGATGGCGATCCTCTGCCGCTCCATTTCTTTAGTGGTCTCCTCTATCTTCTTCTCCAGCTCTGTCAGTTTAACCCCGTCGTGGCGCAAGTCTTCGCTTAGTTTGTTCTCGTGATCTTTCTTGTCTTTCAGCTGTTTGTTCAGGGATCTGGAAATAAGTATTTTTTTACATTTTTGCACTTCGTAAGTTTATGCATAAATTATTTATACCTAGCGAACTTCATACCGCCTTTTTCGTTCTTCATGGGAAAAAGGAAACAAAATCTCTATTTGAAGTTGTGATTTGTTGTTTGTCTGACTGAACGTTTATACTGTCACAAACATTTACCATTGTTTTTATTATTAAATCTGATTGTATTCACACGCGATTATATCCCGCGTAGTGATAAATATGAATGAAAATCATGAAGTTTAGAACATGTTTAAAACACTGTATCATGTAAATACAAATACCTGCTATCTACAAAAATCTTATTTTCCGATTATAGTGTATGTAACTCTTTATTATATAAAATAAACATGACAAAATAAAAACTACAAAGTACAAAGGCGAACATATCCTTTAACCTATCTTCCTGCTAACCTTAAAGTGATATAGTCAGTTTAATGTTTGACCACATTTTTATCTATTAAAACCTTTAAAAAATAGCCTTGTTTTTATGTAAAAAATATACTTGTCTTTATATAAACCAAGGTTTCATTTTTTACAGGTTTCAATAAAAAAAAAGTAGTCGAACACTAAATTAACTGTCTGAGTCTGAAAATGACATTTTGCCGATAGCAGGTATTTGCAGTAATAGAACGGATGACATACTTGAGTTCCTTCTCAATCCACCGATCCCGGTCCTGCTTGGAGGTGAACTGAGTCCCTCTCCCCTGCTTGGCGTAGAGCTCCTGCCTCTTCTGCTGGTTGAGGGCGAGAGCTCGCGTGCACTCCTCTTCGCGGGACTTCATCTCTTCGTACTTCGGCTTCAGGGCTTCTAGCTCGCGCTCCTTCTCGGCTATCTGGGTCCGGAGGCGCTTTAGCTCGGCTTCCGCGCGTTCCTGTTGAGGATGGGTGTAATATAATGGGTTTGTCGGAATCTATAGTGATTCTAATTTTTTTTTACGTTCTTTTGTAGAGATTTAAAAAGACACAGCTGCAGCTTATCGTCGGAGTGGCAACGGGTCATGCTCTCCTTAACAAACACTTACAAACGATGGGTGTTACGGACAAATCCTGCATGGAAGAGGACGAGACAGCCACGCACATTCTACTGGAGTGTTCCGGAGTGGCAGACTACTGGACACAGCACCTCGGAATACCGGGGTCGCTCCAGGAGGTTGCTAGGGAGCCATCCATAAAGTATGTCACATAAAATTCAGGGTTTCAGCACAATCATATTTAACTAAGAAAATTACAAAAAAAATAAGAGGCACAAAACTTTGACCCCCACCCCCCCTCCTGAAAGTGTGACGTACTTTATGGATGATCCCTAGTAATGTGGACTCTTTTCATGTTTCTCCAGAAGCTGGGTTGGCATGAATAGCATGCCGGCTCCTTCACGCAAAATAGGAGCATATGTATAAGTTGTCTAGTGGAAACCAGCCTGTCCAAACAATCTAGAATCTACGTCCCTACCTCACCTCTCACAGAATCTCCTAAATTGTCTACATCTACAATATGTATGTCATAGAATGCGGTACCTTGGACTTGTTGTCTCCGTCCACATCGTCGCTCAGGTCCTTGATCCCCAGCTCTAGCTTGGTCTTCTCTCGCAATAGCTGCTGCTGTTCAGTTGAGAGGATGTCTTTCTCTTCGCGCGCGGCCGCAACGTCTTTGCGGGCCTCTTTCAGTTTCCTGTGAGAGTCGATTAAAATTTAATTTACGATAAACTGCAGCTTCACCCTGCAGGGTGTAATTCACAGGCTTATACATGAGTAGCTCTAAAATCTATCAAAAATGTATTTTTACACACATACATCACACCTGTATTCCCAAATTGGGTAGGCTAAGCACACGAAATGCATAGTGCACTCATGACATACATCACAAACATTTCTTGCGGTACATTCTTCTTAGCAATGATGGTCTTTCCGAAGCGCTGGTATACTCGAAAATGACGTGTGAAAGTGCTTCTAGCCGCCTATTTGCAAAAATAAAGTTTTATCTCACCTGTTGGCTTCTCTGACATGATCCTGCGCCTCTCTGACCATGTCGGCATAGTGCTGTTGCTCCTTTCCGCTGTTGTTTCGTATCTTTTCCAGCTGAAAACCAACATTATTTTAATTAGGCATTTTGAATTCTATTAAATCAACAACATATTTACAAGACGCTTGGATAAATGTGACGAAAAAACCTGCGTCCAAGGTGTCAGTGAAACATGCATACATACATCACGCCTGTATTTCAAATCGGGTAGGCAGAGCACACAAAACGCTACATAGACAAAACCATGACTTTTTCATATTTATTTCTGGCATATTCCTTAAATTTAACGTTAAGTACAATAGGCAGACATTTACGGAAGAAATTGAGGTTTTATTAATTTGAATCCTCCCAAGAAATGTCAGTGATACATGGTTTTAGTCAATTGTTTTGTCTCCATCTTTCATACAAATGCCTACTTATGTTTTGAAAGAAATACTTTCTGCCAAGTTTCTTGCGGCGTATTCTTCTTGGTAATGTTATTTCTGAAGTGCTGGGAGACACAAAAGACTGTAAAAGTGCTCATAGGAGCCTGATTGCATTAATAATTCAAATCAGATTTTTAAGTAAACATAAAGTATAACCTTTCTCAAAAGATGACATTTGAACACGTTGCTGAAAACTACATCAGAATATTTTTGGTACTTTTTCACTCTCACACTCAGACATAACAACATACTGAAAAAACTTTATTTTAAAACATGAAAGTAATAATACATCTCCACTTACCTCTTCCAGTTTCCTTTTGTTCTCCCTGTGTTCTGTATCATGGATGATGAATTCAAGCACGCGTCTGGCGCGATCCCACTTCTGATATTCTTTTAGTTCTTCCTTTTCTTCCTCCAAAGTCTTGAGACGTTCTTCAATTGTTTGTAGGAATTCATTGATCTTCTCCACCTGAAGAGAAAAAAAAACGTTTTCAACATAAATTAGGCAAATTACATACATACTTTACGCTAGTACGCATATGTATTCTGAAATGGGGTAGGCAGAGCACACGAATCGCTACCTAAACAAACCCATGACTACGTCACGTTTCTGGGCCACATCTAGCATATTTTTTAGGTTTTAAGTTAACAGTTTTCATGCCTCTAAACTCGACAAAACACGGCAAATTAGAAAATTAATCCACATTTCATCACTTCAAAATATTCATGAAATTAAATTTAAAAAATGCTAAGAGGCCACATTTCTTAAAACCAATAATGGGAGAGAACTACTAATTTAGGCGCAACATTACATGTCCTATGCCTCCCATTTTTCGGAATACATGCGTGATGACATTTGGCCAGGAGTGTTCAAATAATCCTTAAAAAAATGATAAAAAAAAACTATTAGCCAAATAGATGTGCTACCTTCTTCACAGCATACCTTTCCAACGGTTTCCTTCAAAATTGTCACAGACTCTTCTCTGCGCTCATCATAAACTCTAGTCCCTGCTACTTCACGCAGCAACTTCAGTCTGTGGGAGTCTGGAGCTATGGCCATCTGGTTAATCTGCGAATATAGAAATTTACAGTAATCTGAGAAAATGTTACGCTTGATTAAGAAGAATTCATACTGATTGCAATTGAGCAGTAGCCACAGAATAGGTGGTGCTACATACAGAAGGCCCACTCCTGAATATGTTTAGCTGTAAAAATATTGCTATCTCTTTCTATCCATTATCTGCTTGACATATACTTTTCATACAGAGCATACCTAAACTGCAGAGTGGATCTACCCTGATCAAAACTTTATACAATAGCAAAACCCTATTGATCTCTAACCAACTCCAGAACATTGTCACAATAAATGTAACAAAGATTTTTTTTGTCAGGTAATTCAATGTTATTATTCTTACCTTTCCCTGCTTGACAATATAGTATGGGTTGGAGTTGGATAAGCCGGCACTCTCCAGCAGGTTGAGAACCTCGGAGCGGGGCACCACCTTCTTGTTGAGGAAGAACTGGTCCTTTTTGGAGCCAATGACACGGCGGAGAAAGATCTCATCTTTCTCGATCTTAGGACAATGGAGTGACATCAATGTTAAATAAATGTGAAGGTGTGCTTTTATAGGTTCACACAGCATACTTATGTTGTTTGTTAATCCTTACCGGGATTCTGTTGTCAGAGTTATCAAAAATGATCTCTACAAAAGCAGAGATGACTCTTGGCCCCGTACCCTCGTGGAGCAAGGCCAACCTCTGCTCAGGTCTGAGGTGTGAGAATTCATCGCTCAGCACAAACTGAATGGCTGAAACAATGAGTATGCCTCTGTAATGTACTGTTTATGCATTCATGCATTACATCAGGCATGTATGCCGAAATGGGGTAGACAGAGCAGAGTACACAAAACGGTATGTAGACCAAACCATGACTATTTCACGATTTCAAGCCACTTCAAGCACATTTTTATGTTTTAAGGTTACCGGGTATAACAGTTACAGTTTGCTAGCATGTTGCCTAAAAATATACCTTAATCTATTTCGTCAGTCACTTCTTATGACATCCATGGAAGAATTCAAGAGGTGCTACTCTAAACTCGACACATCCACGGCTTTGAAAAACAAAAACCTTAACCTTACAGGTTAAGCAAAGAATGTTGGAATGTGGAATGTTTAAATCACTTCACTATTATCATTTAGATACTGACAATCTATACTATGCTAAATATACTAAAAGTGAAAATGGTTTAATACCATAATTCAGAAGCTATGGGTGAGTTTAAATAATCTTGCCAATGTTAACCATAGTTAATAATAAATGATCACAACAAAAATAACTGTTGTAAGTTTGTGATCAAACCAAGTACATAATTGCGTTCCACTAGTTGTTGCCTGCATCTCAGTTCGCCTAGAATTGGTTTATCACAATCCTACAAGATCTATTCATTTTTTCAGGATAAAAAGTATCAACACATAGGCTTTGATACAAGGTACCAGCTTCCTCACCAAACTTTATCAAAGTTAGTCCCGACATTTGGGTTTGAACTTTTACATTTTCTAATATGAGTGTGATAACCACAAATAGGCCTTAACACAACACAATTTTCAATTAGCAACTTTAAGTAGTCTGATATGCAAACACACCATCAGAATGGCTTAAATATTTTACAAATATGGAATAATCTGGACTAATACTTATCAAACAAAGTAAACAAGCAATAGGAAATTGTTCATGAACTCAGGAGATTTGAAGTTGCTTTCATTACTTACCATGAAAGAAGTTACTTTTGCCCGATCCGTTTCGTCCCACGACTACATTATGTCGCTTGTCGAACGGTTCGACAACAATTTGCTCTCGATAACTCTTAAAACCCTGAATGATCACCTGTAAACAAAAACAACACAAACCGCCATCACATCACTCCTTACACGACATTTACAAGACAATGTTAATGAGTTATCTAGTGTAAATGAAGTATTATGATTTATTTTCACCTGTTTTATATGCATTTTTCGAAACTTTTCACAATGCAAAGTATTTTTATGCCATTAAAATTTAGGGCGCCATTCCAGCCCTATCCGACGCGCTAAGCTGACGGGTGAAAAATGGGGGGCGTTCCACCTGGGGCCCACAACGCCCTCGCCCACGACCGCAGAATATACCATTCCACTTGGGAAAAAACGACGCGGGCGTTGTGGGCGAGTGCTTCAAGTGGAACGCAAAACTTGAGCGCCGTGGGCTTCCAATATGGCGGCATAGAGAAAACGTGCAGCTTTGGGGGTTGTTAGTAAATATTTCGCATGGATTGGAGCAAAATTTAATTAAACAGGGATTCCCGTTAATTTATAGTAGCATTTTTCGCAAAACGAATGAGATTCGGTAAATTCATCAAAATCTGATGACATGTGTCATGTGACAGGTGACGTTTAAGTGAAAGACCACTCCGACCCACCTATATTTTGCGGGCGAAGTGGGCGCGACGTGGTCGCGAGCAATGACGTCATCTGTCACGTCAAATGATTCGCCCACAACGACCGCGGGCGCCAAGCGGAACGCTGAGGAGGGCGATGCGATCGTTGTGGGCGCCTTGTGGAACGCGCCCATGGTCTCTCTCTCCTGCCAGTTTGACAGTTGCGTTCCCTCTATCAATGAGCGATTGCGCGGTAAGGCATTTCAACCAATCACAGATAAAATCAAACAGTGAATGTATAAGAAATGCAAAACAAGGCACGTTATTGGTGGAAGAAGAAGCGTAATAGATAGATTTTTGTGTGACAATCCTTCGCAGCACAAAGACTAGTGATGTAAATGTTTTAATGAATCATTATCAAAAGTAAAATATTACATATTTTAATGAAGTAAGTAAGTAAACACTTTATTGTACAAAGGAAAAAAACACAAAATACAAAAAACAAAATTATATACAAATGAAAAGGCGAAGTACAAAGGTGAAGTATTAGCAAGTGCCAAGTAATAAAATAAAACTACCGTGACACTAACTCATAGTGAAAAATAACGGAATTACTCACGTTGTTTATACCGAGATTAGCTCGACATGTTTCGGATCAATCCGTGATCCATTATCTAGAGCTACGCGCCACGGCAGCAGACAGACGCGCAGACAAAGTTTGTTGACACATTTCTAGTACAAGAATCGCTTTTCATTTTTTTTTAACATTGTACATAAGTATACTTAACCGTTAACTACATACCACCAATTTATGTAAAATAACCACCTACGTGCGGTCCTGGAGACTGCTCGTGAATAACCACCTTAAATACGGGATCTATAGTATTAAGAAAGGATTTAACCTTTTGACCGCCAAGGCGCGAAGTGAAACGCTGTGCTCCTAACGCCAAAGACGTGAGTCGGCTCTTAGATAATGCTAGTTTTTTTTCGAATGGTGCTGTATTATTTTATTTAAATTAGGTATAAAATAACTTACACTACCTATAAATAAAGTAAACCTAGAAAAAATGTTGCAGCGTTTTATATTTCAGTTCTTTCGCAATAACTTCGACGCACCATTTAACGTCGTGGCGTCACGGGCACTGACTTGCGATGACGTGATATGGCGTCTTTGGCGGTCAAAAGGTTAAACGAGTAAAGTACTCGTTCATGCTTTAGACTTTGATTTTAGAACTTCAAATAACATAAACTATAATCAAATATTGAGATTGAGTATTACAATCTTTCGAGACTGGTTTTAACACAAAAATCGACTCTGATTACATTAAGGGACCTGATAGATAGAAGAATTCAAAAAGTCAACTTTTTTTTATTTATTTCTATAAAATAAGGAGTTCGACTACACAATGAAATAAAATAACGAAACATTTATTGTCAAATTCAACAAAATTGCAATTCCCGAAGATTCAAAATGTTTCAAGGCAGTTGCAGCATATTTTTTACAACATACCTCACATTAAGGTTTAATAGAATTTGGTGGCCAGTAATAAAAATGTAGGAATCATAAAACCTAAAACGTCGTTAGATTGCTAGATTCAGATCGATAGGCGTTGGGAAACATGCTAAAAGCGATACGCTAACTCATGGGCGTTGCCAGGGGGCGAGTTTTGGGGGTTTAACACCCCTCCCCCGCCCGAAAAGTTTTTTGGTGTTTCTGGGTTAATACATATAGATAATAAATAATAGTAACAGGAATAAAATATAGTGTGATTGGGCGATGAATGGTACAGAACCCTTCGCAACCAAGTCCGACTCGCGCTTGGCCAATTTTTTTTCGTCAACCCCCACCAAAACTAAATCCTGGCTACGCCCATGCGCTAACTTACCCGCACCATTTAAAATCTAGCGCAATTTATTGCCGACCACTATAGACATGATATAAATTTTTAAAAACCGTACATTTACGCAATTTTTAAGTATTGTCAATTTTTAAAAACTATAAATTACTTAATTACCCGTGTGGTGCCGGGTTAGAAGAAAGCACCTCCCCTTTCTTCCCGTGGGTGTCGTAAGAGTCGACTCTGGAAAAGGTTTAGTGTATTGTGGGCGATGGGCTTGTAACCTGTCACTACAATATCACGCTTAACCATCTAGTTACCCTGAAATTACAAAACGTGGTACTGGATTTTTAAATTCATGTGCTCTGCCTACCCCTCTTGGGAATACAGGCGTGAGAATGTATGTATGTATGTGCAAATTAATTACTCATCATACATCCATGTAGTGGGTACCAGGCTCAGAATAACGCCTCTCCATTTCATCCATGGATGTCGTTAGAGGTGACTAAGGAAATAGGTTAAGGTATATTTTATGCAACAGGGTAGCAAACTTTTACATCTCTCATCTATTTTTAAGCCTAAAATTGTGCAAAAAGTTGCTATAGTCATGGCTGTAACGTTGCGTATGCTCTGCCTACCCCATTTGGAAGTATAGGTGTGATATGTGTATGTATCTATGTACAAAATAACTAATATAAAGATTTATTAAGACTTGATTTAAATACTTAGCATTGATGACAGAAGTATGAGATTTTGAACTATGCGATTTATAAAATACATCAAGGCCAAATTCCTTAAAAGCGTCTGAGGCAAACAAACTAAACGAGTTATGAGTACTTATGTCATTGCAAATATTCAGACATTATAGATTTAGTATTAAATAAGATTTGATCATGTAAACTGTTAAATTTCAACTGCATCATTATCAAACCCAGTAAAACATAAAAATTGGCAGACCAAAATTTGGTGTGGTAGTTGGTATCAGGTTGTGATTAGTGCTTGCTGACTGAAATTAGTGCTAAGACGAAACAGAAAACTAGGCGTGATAGAAGTGTCACTATAAGGGATTGGTTTTATCAGAAGTGTTAAAAATTTCAAACTACTTACTACCTACTTCCATGCATGCGTGCGTGTTGTTTTGATTGCAGATGGCGTATAAAATTATTCACTATTAATAAATTATACTCTAAGCATATTGGTTATATCCGTTTCCACTGTTTGTTTGCAGTCTATTTGGACAGATGATAATTAATTGATGACAATTGGTGAACCAACGTTGTCGCTATGTGAATTGGTCTTAGTATCAGTCCCATGTCAGCATTGAATATATTAAGTGCCAGAAGAAAAATATAACTGTAGTCTTAATAATTTTATGCATTTTGGCTAGAAGTTATCAAGATACAAAAATAAGTTTCGAAAATGAGTGCAAATAATATCAACAACAGTGAAGCTTTCAGAAAGTTATCTTCCTTTGGGATATTTCAAACAATACAATACTTTCTCATGTGTTTGCCGTTAGTTGTGGTTTCCATGATGAACGTAAATTACATATTTGTTGCTGAAAATGTGAATTTCAGGTAAGAATGTCATATCTTGGTGCAACTTTGAAATAATTAGAGCGCAATGTGAATAGTACCTATCTTATAGAATAGCCCTACAAACATCATTCCTATCCTACATTCCCAAAAGGCTGAACACACAAAACGCTACAGTCTATGTAGCCCACCTATGTGACCTACGTACCTACATACATAACGCCTGTATTTTCTAATGGGCTAGAAACGCACGAAACGCCACATAGACAAAAACCATGACTATTTTACGTTTCGTGACCATTTCTAGCATATTTTTTGTTTTTAGTAGGGTGCATTGGGGTAATTGCGAAATTGGGTATATTCCGAAAGTTTATAAAAACTACCAAACGCCGCAATATTTTCTCACTGGCAAAATTACTTTAGACGCTATTGTTATCGACTTTGACGCTCCGGTCGCCGTTCGTTGCTACTAGCGTGAGTGTGTGAGCAACGTGCCGTTTCGACAGCCAAGTGATTTTCGCGCCTTTTTGAGTGATTCACAATAACCCCTACACTCTTTTCTCGAAGCCCAGGTAAGTTATTGAAATAATTGTTTTTTAGTATTATAGGTTATTGTTTTTTACTATTGATTGAGGGGCACACGAAGTCCACGTGTTGTTTTTTATTTTGTTTCGGAAATACCCCTTTGGGTTTATTACGATACACATATTCATTCGCAATAACCCCACCTAACATTTTCATAGAAATAGCCAGTGGTTCTTAAACTAGGTATTTAGGATAAAGAAATATCTAAATATATGTGGGGTCTACATTTTCTTGCAAGCTAGCACAGTTGGTTTTAATTATATAACAAATCCGAAAGAAGTAGCATAGTCTGTCTTAACAACACGTTTTTACGTCAACCACTGAACCAATTTAGGCAAAATTTGTTTTTTGAAAATTGTAAAGAGTTAAAGGGGCCGGCGAACTTAGGAAAGGGTAAAATATGGGTTAGGTATTTCATTGTAAGGTCACATACGAATGCGTGGGCCAAATTGAATATATAATATTATACCAAATTAATAACCAGCGGCTCCTTTTTCAGGGCCAAGATGTTATAAGCAATTCTAATGCTGAAAGACCAACTGCTCTTTTATTAGATAGATGATGAACGAAAAATTGCAGAAACGATTGTGGTGATGGAGTTAAGTTTTTGTAAAACAATAAAGTTACTTCTCAGTTAAATGCGTTTTTCATTACTACTTCAAATAATACGTATATTTGTCTGAAATGTTGAGAACCACTTCCTCTTACCGGGGTAAATCCGAAGTAATCAATTCGAAATGACCGTAAAAGCGAAATTATTAAAAAAAGTTTACAGTATTACAAGTAAGGGGCAATTACAAATGAAAAATAAATATAAATCATCGGTCTATGAGTAGTAAGATCTACTTTTCAACTATTTCGGAATTACCCGGGCATATTTCGTATTTCCCCCAAATGTCCAAAAAAGTGAGACATGACTATAAATATGCATAAAAAAGTAACAGCAGCGTATTTTTGTATGTAATGTCCACTAATCATAAGTCTATTCATCAATTTTCAAGAGATAGGAAAATATAGGCAGTACAATTTCAAAATAAAATAATTATTTAACTGAAATGGTGTCGTTTACTCAACTCGTCAAAATTTCTATCGTAATTACCCCAAGGCACCTTACATACACACATTCTCACGCCTGTATTCCCAAGAGGGGTGGCCAGAGCACATTAATTCAAAAATCCAGTGCCACCTTTAGCAATTTCAGGGTAACCAGATGGTTAAAAGTGATATGTGTATAGTGTGTTATGTTTTTAGTTCGCAAGTATGTATAATAGAGACAGGTTGCTCTCCTGTCAGCTAAAATATAATTTATTAATATATTTATTCTTGGTCGCCGCTTACGACAAATAAGTATGTAGAAATTCTGACATTTGGCATTGCAGTGGCATTTTACAGCATTGCTATTCCTAAATTAAATTTATATGCAAGTACCTACCCTTAGTGACTATACGGGTCTAAGTAATTTTGATGACCTTTAGAGTAGGTACACAGCATACCCCCTCGGGTTATAAATAATACTTTCTGGACCTCCACCTCCTCACATACACTCTTGTTAAATATAAATTGCAAAAAAATGTATTACCTTGCTTCTTTATTCGATATAAGTATTTGGCAATGTAATATAAAAATATCTATGTTTAATTTATATTCCACCCAGCTTTACATTTGTACACGCTTAAGTTAAAAAAGCAGGTTTACTTAATTTGAGTTAATTCCACCATTTTAAAGATGTCGAGTCCATGACTGTGATGGTGACAATGCAACAGCTACAATTCCATCGTGGTGGCCTCAAACTCATTCCGAAGATACTAAATGTTTTCGACCAGTTTTCAATCTAACAAATACAAACGGAACGTGTTCTAATCAAGAAGTTGAGACGTATGAAGAATGTGAGGAATGGATTTACGAAAATACCAATTCAGCTATTATAGATGTAAGTGTAACTTGTTTGTCACTTCATAGAAAAAATGTAACTTACAGTGCTGTCCGAAAAAAATCTTACAATTAAAGGTGATAAGCAGTTTACAGTATACAGTTTTATGAATTCAGTCCCTGTTTACAGTTTCTCATTGACGATTTATTTATTTTTTTCAATAATTTACAGTTAAACATAGGATGCCAGTCGTGGAAAGCTTCTCTTGTCGGTACAACACATAACGTAGGAATGTTGATATCTATGTTTATAATGGGATGGCTTGCAGACAAGTATGTATCTTCACTATACGTTATTAATTGTCAAATTGAACAAAACATTTATGGTGAAATAAAGCGGATACACTTACGTCTTTATAAAGAGATTAGGTAGCTCAACATTTTTCTGGTCAATTTCTGTGACCCCTTATCGGAAGTAACGCACCACAGCGGCTGGGGATAAAGGCGATCTCTATATAAAAACGTAAGTGTATTCATTTTAGTTCTCTATCAGTCAGTCTTACTGTAGTTTTATGTTTAAAATATTTACGTTCAAAAATATTCCAACACATTTTTAGACTTCACATTCTCATTTCAGATTTGGGAGAAAACCAGCTATCATCATATGTTCAGTCGGCGGAGTCGTTGGCGTATCTAAAATATTTATTAACAATTTTTACGCCTACTTGGGTGTAGAATTATTGGAAGCTATTATTGCTTCCGGACTATACACAGTATCTATTGTCTGGAGTAAGTTTTGTTAAAATTTTCAATTTATGCAAATAGCTACTTATCACTAAAAATATTTATGATTACGTAACGTGCTCTTTGTTTTATTATAGTGGTCGAAGTGGGCGGTGAAACCAAAAGAGTCATAACTGGAGTAATATTTTCATACGCTGTATATGTTGGTGAAGTTTTGTTTGCATTTATTGCGATGGGCCTGCAATATTGGAAGTCACTGATACTTGCAGCGTATACACCTGCAATCGTCTTTGTTGCATATGCATTACTACTATGCGAAAGTACGAGATGGCAGTTACTACGTGGAAAAGCGAAAAATGCGAGGAATACCTTTAAAATAATATCAAAAATGAACAGGTTGAACATTTCCAATGAAGATATTGACCACATTAATGAAGATTTGTTGAAATGCCATCTAAACATAGCGTCACAAAAAGAAACAGAAAGTATGAAAGATGTCATAAAATCAAAAGAAATGATGATCCGAATCGCAGTATCTTCGTTTTGCTTCTTTACTGCAAGTTTCGTATATTATGGATTGTTTCTACAAGCCGTACTTTTACCTGGTGACAAATATTTAAATGTGGCATTGACGGCATTGGCAGCGTTTCCTGGAGATTTGATGGCGTTTTTCGCGTTTTCTAAATACGGCAGAAGAAAATCCTTGCAATGTGGTTTCATTGCATGTGGTGTCTTCATTATGGCACAGGCATATACTCCAAACTGTAAGTTTTAAATTAAGTATCTAATTTATGTACCTAACTGATACAAAAAACTCTGTCGGATATGTCTACTACAAACATGTTTAAGATATCTGATAAAATATATTATTAGGCTGATTTCACAGCTTAGCTGTCCGGAATAGTCTAGTCTCTCGAAGAGTTGTGAAATCAGCCTTATGTTCTTCTCTTATGGATAAAATTAAGACGTCTTAGCCAGAGCATCAGGGAGCGTTCAAGTATTACGTAACGCAATTTTTGAAGATTTTCGACCCCCCCTCCCCCCTATGTAACGCGCCGTAACGTTTT